>JAOTRH010153112.1:0-44806 GCA_034768845.1 Heliamphora exappendiculata | reverse complement strand
CCGCTCTTTCGCCTGCTGAAGAAAGAAGTTGAATTTGAATGGGATCAGAAATGCCAAGACGCCTTCGATACCATACGACGATACTTGCAAAACCCTCATGTTCTAGCTCCTCCCAAACTTGATAGGCCACTGATCCTTTACTTGTCAGTGACTAACTCAGCTATGAGATGTATGCTGGCGCAAAAAGGTGAAATTGGAATAGAAAAGGTTGTTTACTACTTAAGCAAGAAGATGACGGGATCAGAGATTCGATACATGCCGTTAGAGAAGACATGCTGGGCCTTAGTTTGGACCTCCCGAAAATTAAGGCACTACATGTTGTCTTTTATAATGAACATAATTTCCTGGATGGACCCGTTGAAGTATTTGTTCGAAAAGCCGGCACTAACAGGAAGACTAGTCCGATGGTTGTTGTTATTATCTGAGTTTGATCTCTGGTATGTCACCCGAAAGTCAGTCAAAGGCAGAGCAGTAGCGGATTTTTTGGCCGATCAACTAGTGGAAGGGGGTGAAGACACGAAATTCCAGTTTCCTGACGAACAACTGATGAAAGTCGGGATGACAAGTAGACTATATATTTTGACGGCGCGTGCAATCAATATGGCTATGGAATAGGAGTCCACCTTGTCACCCTGACGACTCACATGCCCCCTTGTCATTGAATCTCAACTTTGAAGTAACCAACAATCAGGCCGAGTATGAAGCATGCATAGCCGAGTTGGAAGCCGCATTATAACTAGGGGAAAGAAAGCTGGAAGTCATTGGGGACTCAGCCTTGGTGGTCTCACAAGCACGAGGAGAATGGAAGGTCAGGAATGTGATGCTAATTCTGTACCATCAGGAGCTAGAGAAGCTAATACCATGCTTTGAATTAGTAATGTTCACCCATGTACCGAGACTATAGAATAAGTTCGCCGATGCACTGGCTACCTTAGCATCCATGATCGACATACCGCTCGGAGTTTGAATGAGATCCTTCATAACTGAGCAGAAGAGAAAACCGGCATATGAGATGACAGCCACTATTGAAGAAAGCACTGATGGTCTTCCATGGTACTTTGACATTCAAAACTTCGTAGAGAAAGGAGAATATCCCAGGTTTGCCAGTAAAAAGGACAAACGGGCGATACGACGACTATTTGCGCAGTTTGTTATTTTTGGTGGTAAATTATACAAACGAGGACATTCTGGAGTTAACAAGCTATGTGTAAACAATGAAGAAGGTTAAGAACTAATGAAGGAAATCCACGCAGGAGTTTGTGGGCCGCACATAAGCGAAAATATGTTAGCCAAGAAGATCCTACGACAAGGGTACTTTTGGATGACGATGGAGACAAACTGCATACCATTTGTACGGAGATGTCATAAGTGCCAGATTCATGCAAATCTTATGCACGTACCCCCGTCTCAGCTGTACAACCTAACATCACCGTGGCCATTCTCAGTATAGGGCATCAACGTGATTGACAGGGTAACACCAAAGGCATCCAATGGACATGAGTTTATCTCAGTGGCCATTGATTATTTCACCAAATGGGTAGAAGCAGCCTCCTACTCGGTATTAAAAGCCTCCCATGTTGCTAAGTTCATCGAGAAAAACATTATTTGCTGGTACGAAGTTCCTCATGAGGTCATTTCGGATAATGGCTCACATTTCCAAGGGGTGGTCTTGGATCTATTCGAGAAATATCGGATAATGGCTCATAAGTCCTCACCATATCGGCCGCAGACCAATGGAGCAGTCGAAGTAGCAAATAAGAATATTAAGAAAATTCTGTAAAAAATAATCAACTCACATAAAGATTAGCCGGAACATCTACCATTTGCGCTTTGGGGATACCGAGCATCAATTAGAACTTCAACCGGAACTACGCCATACTCCTTAGTGTACAGGATGGAAGCCGTGCTTCCCATTGAGGTGGAAATCCCTTCGCTAAGGGCAGTAGCCGAGGCCAATATCTCAGAAGAAGAATGGCAGAGGAACCGGATGGAAGAATTACTCTTGTTTGATGAAAGAAGACTGTAAGCTCTATTTCATGTACAAGGTTACCAAAGAAGGATAGTTTGGGCGTTCAACAAGAAAGTCAAGACTCGAGATCTTAGAGATGGGGATTTGGTTCTCAAGGAAATCAGAGCTCCTATTTTCGACCCAAGGGGCAAGTTCAAGCCAAACTGGTCCTCCTCACCGTAAACTGACTGGTCCTCCACATGACCGTAAACTGACTGGTCCTCCACATAACCCTAAACTGACTGGTCCTCCTCATGATCGTAAACTGACTGGTCCTCTTGATGACCATAAACTGACTGGTCCTCCTCATGACCCTAAAATGACTCGGTCCTCCTTATGACCATAAACTGACTCGCATTATACATGTCTGTATCACACTATACCTCTCGACATCATGTTAGCATTTATTCATTTCAGCATCTGTATCATGTTTCTTATCTTAATTTTTTCCCATGAACTACGTTATGGTCTGATCCCTAGCAAAGAGGGTACGTAGGCAGCTCAATGAAAATTCGAGTACGACCAACATTATATGCATGCTTGTGTGTTTGTGGCCTAAGATTGACGGCTCGGTCAAATGGATGCTGTATCTGGATCTTTGATATAACTTGCATCATGCATTACCATGTAAGTTATATCAAAGAGGGGCAACAGTAGACACCCCAATTTGACCCCACCTAATCTTAGGTGAATCCGATGATAAAAACAGGAGGAATAGTGCCTCAGTATGATTCTCGGGAGGTGATCCAAGCTCGGTATTTGAACCCAGTCATCAAAAACCTTTAAAATCAATGAAATTGTACCAAACCATCGATAACTTGTTGGCTAAATCATTGGCAGAAGTGGCGACCGCCATGTTCATTGTGGCGGCCGTCAATATAACTTTTTGGAAACCCTAGCCAACAAGGCGACTGCCAACTCACATTGTGGCGGCCGCCAATAGAATCTTTTCCAACCCAGCGGCCGCTAACTTGCATTGTGGCGGCCGCCAACTCCAAATGACCTAATGTGTCCCAAAACGTGGCAACACCTCATTGGTTGAAGAATTCTATAAATATCGTTTCTTGGCGTACGTTTTTAGAATGAATTATGAGTGAGAGAAACCCTGTCGAAATACTGAGCACCCGACATCTACCCTAAAGCCTTGCTTAGATCACCACCCGAGGATTGGACAATTGAAACTCATTCCACTAACTTGAGGATTGTTAGGAATACAGGTATTCTCGCTTGGATTCTCGGTCCTTCTAACCCATATTCTCTCTCTTTTGGGGTTATCGGGTTACATTTAATCTCAATTCATGTATTCCATCTTACTTACATACTTAATCTTGTCTTTATTTAATTGCTTTTATTTAGTTTAATCTTTTAATCAATTGCTTAATTCACACATTCACACTAAGCACATTGTCGTATATTCATCAAATTAGTGCTAATATAATTGAACGATACGACTAAACAATGTCGATATTGTTGTAATTCAAAGCACTTACATAAAAATGGTTGTAATAGTCAATATTACACCAATTTAATTCAAATACTCTATTTCTTTTCTTTACTTTTCTTATTATGTTAATTTAGTGTTCTGGCATCCATTTTCTTTTCTTCATTTTAGTTAGTTTAATTTCTTTTATTAAGCACTTCATTTTATTTTCTTTCCTTGTAACTTTAATTAAATACTTTTCTTTATTTTCTTCTCATCTTAATATTCTTTTTCTAACTTTTATTGTCTATTTCTTTTTCTTTTCTTTCAATAGTAGTGTAAAATTCATTTATTAGCATTTTTACTCTATTTATTTTTTCTATCTTATTAGTAGCTTTAATTTTCTTTTAACACACCATTTTTTTATTTTTTATTTTTTTACAATATTAGTTTAAAGCTCATTTACTAGCTTTTTTATCTTCTATTTTCTTTTCTCTTAACATTATGATAATTTCTTTTTTATAGCATTTTATTTTCTTTTTATTATTTGTTCTAGATTTTATTATAATATTCTATTATCTCTTCCCTTTTAGTGTTAGTTTAATTATTCTTTATTTTCATGTGTTTATTTTTTTTAAATTTTATTTTCTTTTTCTAGCTTTATTTTCTTATAACTTTATTTTATTTTTCTTTTTTCTTTTATTTTCATTAAACTTAAAAATCATAAAAAGTCTTTAAAGCTGATTTTCTTTCCTTTTTTTTCTTTTCTTTATTTTTTTCTTTTTATTTATTTTTTTTATCTCTTTTAAAACACAAAATGTAGATAATTATGTTTTTTTTTTCAATAGTATAATAAACATTTTCTAACCATTTTTTTAGCATAATTTTCCTTATGACCTTTTCTTTTCCTTTAAATCTTTAAATTCTCTTTGTTATAAAATTGTCATTTCATTTTCTTTGCTAATAAGTTTTCTTTTAGAATTATTATGCATCTTTTTACATTTAGTTTTTTCTTTAATGTTATCTTAGTTCATTTTTGTAATATGCATGCTTTGGTTATTTTGTTTAAAATGCATATTTAGAATAGTTTAGCTTATTTTATTAACAATTCATGTTTAGCTAGTTTTAGCATTTTCAATCATATTTTTGTTCTTTTATGAAAACCATGATAGTTTAGTTAATTTTTGTAAATATTGCATGCGGGTGTGTTCCATGCATCATTTTTGCTAGAAATTGCGTACCTTAGGACTTAGGAATTTTCTTTTGACATTTATTTGCTTTGGAATGTTATGCACATATCTTATGTATTTTCTATACTTGATTTTGAATGTTCTCTACTCACCCCTATTTTTTTTATTTTCATGCATTTGAGAAATCATATTAAAGAACCAATAATGATTAGTAGAGACAAACCTTATGGTTAGGGGAACGGGGTGCCTAACACCTTCCCCAATTCGTACCTTAGCCCCCGAACCTTTTTTCTCTAGTTAACGTTTTCAAGATCAGTAGCCAATTTTATTTTTCTTAATTTTTTCTCAAAAACTAATTGGCGACTCTATTTTCAACAAAAGGAGTTTTTAAAATTTAGTTTTCAAGGTGTTTAAAATATTTTTTAAAATATTTTTAAAAATATTTTTGAATTCTCTCATTTTTAACCCCAAAAATTCCAAAAGACACAGTATCTAGTTCTGCAGGGATTCTATCAAAATACTCTCCCAAGAACATATACCGACCAGGCTGATGAACAACCCTCCCACTATGACGAGACACTACCTGTGTCTGTGTACTAGTAGTAACACACTGTACAGAATTTGAACCACGTGCATCAGCACTCTGTTCTTGATTTGCACCAGTTCCAATAATCCTTTCACTACGACGAGGTAATAGAATATCAGTGACTTGTTCTTTACGGGTATTTCCTCTCAATTCTTCCAGAACAATGTTTCTTTTGAGCTTGTGATCCATAATATAATCATATTCCAAGAATTGGGCAATGGTGCAAACGATAACCATCTGATCCTTAGAATTATAAAAATAGACCACATTTCGTTCCCTTCAGATACCCCACAAAGAAACAGACTTCTATCCTCGGTTCTAACTTACCAGTGTTCCCTTTCAGCACAGGTGCTGGACACCCTCATATCCAAATGTGTTTCAGACTAAGCTTATGCCCGGTCCAAAATTCTAACAAGTAGAAGATACTGACTTAGATGGTACCATGTTCAGAATGTAAGCTGCTGTCTCTAAAGCGAGTCCCCAAAACGAATCGGATAAACCTGAATAACTCGTCATTGACCTTACCATCTCTATAAGAGTCTTATTCCTTCTTTCTGCTACACCATTCTGCTACAAAGTGCCAGGTGCAGTCAATTAGGATGTAATCCTCTCTACTGATAAGTAGTCCTTAAACTCTCTAAAGAGGTATTCCCGACCACGGTCAGATCGTAGTGATTTGACACTTTTACCTAGACACTTCTCCGCCTTCGCCTTGAGTTCTTTGAATTTCTCAAACCATCCAGACTTGTAGTGCATCTAGTAAATTTATTCATACCTTAAGTTAGTCATCAATGAAACCGACGAAGTACTTAAAGCCACCTCTATCCCAGATTGTCATAGGACCACACACATCAGAATGAACCAGCTCCAACGATTCTTTAGCTCTATAGCCTTTGGTCGAAATGAGCCTCTTGGTCATTTTACCTTTTAAGCAAGATTCACAAACTAGAAGTGCCTCCACTTTTAATGAACTCAAAGGTCCATCTGTTACTAGTCCGTTTATCTTTTTTAGATTAATATGACCCAAGCGTAAGTGCCAAAGAAACATTTGGTTCATTAAAGAAGAAAACTTTATTTTATATGGTAATATAGATGTGTTATTTATTTCAGTAACTTATAGTGTAGGAGAGATTGAAGTAATAAGATAAAGATTATCTATCAAGGTGCTAGAATAGATAACTTGTTTACTATCCTTAATAACCACAGAGTTATTTAAATAAATTAAATATCCGTATTTAGCCAATCCAGAAATAGAAACTAAGTTCCTTCTAATGGTAGGTACATAAAGACAATATCTCAATATTAAAAACCTGATCACTATCAAAACTGACAGTGACATCTCTTACTGCTACTACTGTTACCTTTGTATTATTACCCATATGTAGGTAAATCTCTCCATCACTAAGTTGTTGGGTTTTCTAGAACCCCTGCAACGAATTACAGACATGATTAGCGGCTCCCGTATATACACACCAGGTACCTGTAGATAATATCACTACACATGTTTCGACAACCAGTGAACAGAAATTACCCTATTTGTCCTGCATTCTTAGAAATACTAGACATAACTTTTTCCAGTGCCGTGTCTGGTTGTAGTGAAAATATTTTCCTTTTGGCTTTTTCACATCAATTCGTTGCCCACGAACTATCCTAGAATTGTGTATCCCGATTTCTGAACTATTTTCTTCTTCATGATTTTTAGCCCAGAGAAAGAATTCTTTTAAGAAATAAACACATTTCTTGATATTGAAGTAATACCGTTGGTAGTTAAAGCAATATCTAAGTTACTTTTTCAGTCAATAAAATTTTCTCCCGTTAGTTTATTTTTTTAGTATTAAAGCGAGTGGGTTAAAAGCCATTTTAATCATGAGAATCACATAATTAAAATACCGTTAATTATGATGAGAAAAATTTTAAATTTATTTTAATTTGGTTCCCTCTACCATTTTAAAATCAATTCGCCAACAGTCTAATAACTTGAGAATAGCATACTTCGATAGGAGGACGTCTACCGTCTTTTATAAGAGCAGACATGCCCATTTCTTTTAATTTTACTATCTAGTTAACTGACCCTACCAAGTAAAATTAAATAGCTGACATAGTTTTAGTCCAGTATATAATAGCAGTGACTCAGATGGAGAGAATACTATTATATACAGTTAAGTGTTAACTATCACCTAGTCCCAAATCAATTGCTTCACAATAAATCCTTCAGATGAAGAAGTGATCCAGACTAACAATTATCTACAATTATCCTTAAAGAAAATTTGTACTGGTGATACCGCAATTAATTTGTCCGATGGCGAGGAAGGCCTTACTGCCAACACACAAGATTTAATTGCATCGCCTACAAACCGGTGATGGAGACCACGGAATTTATCTGTGAATAAATTTTCTCTCCCACTTAGATTTTTAAAATAATTTTTTGAGTATTATAAATATCTGTTTAATTAAAATAAATTTATTAATTTTAAAAACCACACGATTTGAATGAATCTAACATCTTTCTATGTACGATTCCAAAGATTTCGGTTTGCCAAACCATCATTTCCTGTTTAAATGCGTAAAAAATAAAATTTAATAAGTGTATATTTTTTCTTTCAGCTTTTCATCTAAGATAGTGATTAAAGGTATTTATTTATTTTATTTTTTGTTCTATATTTTTGAAAAAATAATAATTTATTTTGATTAAATATTTTTTATTTAATTAATTCAAAATTTAAAATTAATTCTCACGATTTTTCAAGATATTCAATTTTAAAAAACATCTTAAACGTGGTATTTTATAAAAAATAAAATATCTAAAGTTTTTTCATTTAATTAAAATTAATTAACTAAAAAAATTTTATTTTTATTTTTCATTATAAAATATTTTAATTAAAACTAAAATTTTGAATTAATTAAATTAACAGGATAAATAAAATAAATATGCAATCATCCACATAGTTCATATATATATATATATATATATGAAATACTGAGGTGTTTTAGTCTCTCTAAGAGAATCAGCTGATATATCATATCAGTCTCGTATATATCAGAAAATCAACACAAAGCAACTTCGGGAGAGAGAAATCGTTGGCCACCACTGGTGCCGTCCTTACCGCTACCTTCAAGCAGCTCTTGTCGGCTCATCCGAGCTCCGTTTTCGACGAGTTTAATACCGTTAGAAAGCTCTTGAAATATGAGATTTTTTCATTAAAAAATCTATTGGAAAATTGCCAGAAAAAGACTAAAAAATAGCCCAAACTACAAAAAATGCTACTGGCCGCAACAGCACTGCGTTGCCAACTTCCTGAGGCTTTTTCGACCTCTTTTTGAGCTCCATTTTCGACATACTTTATACCAAAAGAAAGCTCTTAAAAAGTACTATTTTTAATGAAAATTTTTCTTGAAAATAGCTCAAAAAAACACCGAATAACGTCCTGGAAGAGACTGCTGCCGTTGCCTAGAACTGCCAACTTATTGAGGCTTTTTTGACCTCTTTCCGAACTCCGTTTTTGACGTACTTTATATCGTTAGAAAGCTATTGAAAAGTAAAATTTTTCTGTCAAGAAATATGCTCCAAAACAGCCCAGAAAATTGTCAGAAACTACTTGGAAGCCACTGCTACTGTCGGCCTGTTTGCTGCCTGTTTGGGTTGTGATTTTTGCTCAGTTGTTTTCCTAATTTTTGACAGTATTTTGAGGTATGTTTTACTCCTATTTTATGTTTAAAAAACTATCCAAAAAAAGTCTTAAAAATGGCCCAAAAATCATAAAAACCACCAAAGAACTACTGCCGAAAAAACTGCCAGAACCGGACAGTTTTGGTAATTTTTTCTTGCTATTTTTTTCTTGTTTTTTATTCATAAATACTGCAAAAAAAACTTACCAAAAAAATCGTTTAAAACTATTAAAAACTTACAACGATCCGTGACCTGTAAAAATTCAAACCACCGCCGATGCCGCCTCCGTTCTTCATGTTCTTGGATATGTTCAACCTATTCTTAAATAATCTAAAGAGATATTTTAAAAATAAAAACTAGCTATTACATCAATCATATGTCCCAAAAGCTCACATTCGATCTATCACGGTCAACTCCCGTGATTAAAAAAAATAATCACCATTCACACCATTCAATCAAACATGAAATTAAATAACGTTCATAAAATCAAAATTAGAACGCCTACAAAACAAAGTTACCAACAATTCTAAAACTACCCGGCCCCAATAACCGAAAACAAAAAACAAAACGTGTCACGCCCTAAAATTCAAGATCACGTGAAAAGCCCATCGAACAACCACCATTTATAAAAAGATAGGTTTTTACTTATTTTACAAATAACCAAAAATATAGCTTTTGGAATTAAAAAGAGTATCTAAGGCTCAACTCTTAGAACAACTTACATACTTCTCCACACATGCATAAGATATTGCCTCAATACTTACAAAACATGCCTTTTGCAACATGTGTAGGAATACTTGATTCCATAACAAAAAGGAAAAACTGTACAAAGCCTTCTTCCACCACGGGTATCTCTAGATCAACTCCACGTGATTATCAACACCTGAAAATGATTTTAACAAATCCCACTACGTGAGCCAAAGCCCAATAAAAAAAAGACTATTATGCAGTAAAGCAGGATATGCAATCACATAGCATAAAGCTGATTCAATCACATGACCCTCTAAACGGTTTTTCATCTTCAAAACTAAGAATTTCAAACAATGCAAACAACATTTATCAGTTAAAGAAAAAGTAGTAACAAAGCACCCACCACTTCATTTACGGGGATTAACCCGAAGGCACGAAGCATCTACTCTTTGCATGTTTGTGGAATTCTACCGAGGAGCAACTCGTGCCCAATACACCCGCTATCTCGGCACTTCTATAGAAGTATTTAAAAATCAACCCGTAGCTCGACTACAAAAATATTTTCACAATTATCTATTAAACATGTATAAAGATCTAGTGGCCAACCACCACATCATCTATCAAACATAGAGATTAATCAAAAATATTTTTAAAAATGTTTTTGGACTACTATAGAGGAGCAACTCGTGCCTAATACACCTGATATTCCCGCGCATCTATAGAATCATTTAAAAATCAACCCGTTGCTCGACTACAAAAATATTTTCACAATTATACATTAAACATGTATCAAGATCTAGTGGCCAACCACCACATCATCCATCAAACATGGAGATCAATCAAAAGTATTTTTAAAAATGATTCTACCGTTTTATCAAAACATTTAAAATCTAAAGCTCAACCCCAAGAGTTAGCTCCAAGTCCATGGGGCCTGTGTGGCTGGGTTGGTTATAACGTTGCACGAGTCTATACGCTGGTCCGGCGTCGGCACCTGAAGTTGTTAACTACGAGTTGGTGAAATACAAGAAATGCCACTGTGTGTGTAGGCGTGTGTTATAAATTATCGAGTTGGTAAATTCATAAATTGGGAATTGAAGGTGTTAAACATATTTAGTTTATAGAGAACAATAAACTCGTTTTGTATAAACCGGGTTATGCACGGGAAATTTACTTTGGAATGAAAGAAGGGAATTCTATTAAACTTATACGTATATCCTGCATAACCATCTTCGCATGTCATATATATATTCAATGTTAGTCTTGTTCCTACGAGCGTCTGCTCATGTTGTTTAACAACATTTAAGGTAATAACGAAAAGAAGGTTGTGGAGTAAGACCAGTGGTTGATGGCTTTTTGGAAAGTTGATAGGATTATATTGTCTCCTTAAATAGTTAATTTTTGAGAAATGAGAGTGTAAAGATGTAATTCTTTTTGGGTACTTGGATTATTGTAATTATGAACTAAAATACCAATGTTGTAAGACCTTAGGGTCATATGTTCATGTGATGCGTGCATGTGAGTACATACTTATTTGGTTGGGTTGAATGTTTTGATCCATCTACGAATAATTTTTGGCAGCAATGCTTGGATTATGATAAAGAATGATTTGGTTCTCAATTACTTGTTTCCTTTCCACAGTTTTACTCCCCTTAGATAGGTTTAATAAAATCATTTATTTGAATCTTATTTCCAAAACATAGACATTTTTCACAATTTTTGGGTAAAATCTCTCAGGTGTGTCACCGCTCAAGCGGTGAGGTGTCCGCTCGAGCGGTCTCCGCTGTATTTCACCGTCAAAAATTATTTTAAATCAAGTTTCTCATAAATTGATTTTAAGGCATAAATGGGTTGTTTAAAGGCATAGTTTTCAAAAAAAGGATTTTCACATAAGTTTGGTTTCAAAAACAAATTCGAACTAAATTAAAACGGGATCGAAGCGTTACAAATTGTATCAAAGCATTAGGTTCTAGTACCTAGGAACCGTGGGGTTGGTTGATCCATTGCGTGAGAGTTTGCATTGATGTGTGATATTTGTAACTTGGTATGCTAGCATGAGGCATCTTGAGTATAATTGGGCATTAGCATGCTATGTGTTGTTTGGGCATGGAGGTTGGACTTTTAGGAAGATATGTTTGGCCCTTGGGTGGCCGGTCAACTGGTTTGGGATTCTAGTTAGAAAGGCATTTGGCCAACGTCTGTTCTAACTAGAAATCTGAACGAGTTAGCCGGATCGACGTGTCATTCTGATTAGTCCCCCTCGTTATGTGTTGTATAAGGTGTATTAATATGATGATTAGGGTGAAGTGACGTCTTATTGAAGAGCGATGTCATATGTGAGAGATGAATTTATATGGGCTTGTGTTGATACCTCTCATTGTTCTTTCTTAATCGTAGAGATGATGCTGAGACGCAGTAGGGGCCGAGGCCGTGGTTGAGGTCGTGCATTTGCCCAAGTTTCGAAAGAAGGGGATGATCATACCCCGTAGGAACAAGTGAGCGGTGTTGATGTTGTTCAAGAAATGCTTGCTACAATGAGGGCGATGGCCGAGGTGACTAGGGTTGGAGTGAGGGCTCCTGAGCTAAGGGCCTTTATAGCAATGAGGGAATTTTGGCGGTTGGATTCTCTAACTTTCTCTGGGGAGCCATAGCCTAAAGTTGCTACTGAGTGGTTGGAGGTAACCACGACGATCTTGGATACCTTAGAGATTGGGGAAGATGAGTTACGCGTTAGGTTGGCAGCACTCCAACTTCGAGAAGATGCCAGAGAGTGGTGGAAGTATGCTAAGACCACTGTAGATTGCACGTGGACAATTGGTTAAGACCACAGTATTTTCCAAGTTCTTCACGGGATGTGTATCGGGAGGAGTTCCTTTCTCTTGTTCAAGGAAATCTTACCGTGATCCAATACGAGGCTAAGTTCACAAACTTGTCACGGTTCACACTCGAAATGGTGGCAACAGAGGAGCTGCCTACTAAGAGGTTTGAAAGAGGTCTTTGACCTTCGATCAAGGACAGAATTGCAGCGTTGAGTTTCTGATTTTACACTAAGGTTGTGGAAGCCGCAATCCGAGTAGAGAATGAAATGGCAGAGAGCCGTAAGATAAGGGAGAGTAAGTCGCATCAAGGGCTTTTTGGTGTTCAGTCTGAAGGACGTTAGGTGAAGAGGTAAAAATCAGGGGAATCGAGTTCTTATCCCACGGGATCGCAATTTCAGCCACGATCAGCACCCGCATCATCTATGGGTTCATCCAGACGTTTTGAGCGTCGAGAGTTAGTATGCTATGCATGCAGACAGCCGGGACACCGCGTAAAGGATTGTCAGCAAAGAGGACAACAGCAACAACAGTAGATTAGGCTCAGGGGAGGACCCCGCCCTCATGTTTTCAGTGTGGCCAGATGAGTCACATCCGATGAGATTGCCCTCAGGGAGGTAATGTTCAGGGTACTGCTGGAGCACATCGGATACTGTCATCGTAGGGACGATAGGGTCGTGGTCATTCGCAGCAATAGTCGGGGGCACAGTCAATGAGGACAGTAGGAGGAGCTACCTCAAGCCAGTTAGTGAGGCAGCTAGTAGCCAGGAGCAGTGGGGGGCACAATCAGGGGAACTAGGGACGCGTATATGCTCTTGTTGAGCCCAATACATCGGTAGCACCAGTCATGCCAGATACCGTAGCTAGTCCTTCGATCATACGAGGTACCTTTCTAGTGTATCATTCTTGGGCCAATGGTCTTGTCGACACTGGAGCATCACATTCTTTTATTTCATCTGCATTTGTATCTATACTGGGGTTAGAGGTAGATGTTTTGGATAAGGCCTTGTGCGTAGAGACACCGTTGGGTGAGGTTGCCGTGTTGAGGTGCGTCTGTAGAGATTGTGAGATGGAAGTTGCCGACCATCGTTTGGTATTCAATTTTATTGTGATCAATATGTTATCATTCGATATTATCTTAGGAATGGATTGGTTGACGACCTTTCGAGCCTACATTGATTGTGACCGACAATGGGTGTTTGTTTGCACTCTAGAGGGAGATTCTTTTTATTTTGTGGGTGATCGGGACAGTGGTTTAGCACCTAGACCTCTTGGATCATGGGGGCGGGATAGTCTCAATCTCCTTTTCTCTGCCCTATCTATAGGTGAGACTGGTTCCACTCAGGGAGAGCTTCCTCCCGTTGTTTGTGAGTTTCCAGTTGTGTTTCTGAATGAGTTGTTTAAACTTCCACCACAGCGAGAGGTTGAGTTTTCATAGATCTTATCCCGAGGACTGCCCCCATTTTTATGCCTTCTTATCGCTTTGCACCAGCTGAGTTAGTAGAGTTGAAAGTGCAGGTTCAAGAGTTATTGGATAAAGGGTTCATCTGCCCTAGCGTGTCTCCATGGGGAGCCCCAGCACTGCTTGCAAAAAAGAAAGATGGGTCGTTACGTCTTTGTATAGGTTATTGTAAGTTGAACCAAGTGACTATTAAAAACAAATACCGTATGTCGCATATCAACGATTTATTTGATCAACTGAGAGGTTCTTGTTGTTTCTTGAAGATCGATTTGAGGTTGGGTTACCATCAATTGCGGGTTAGGGAGGAAGATATTCTGAAGAGAACTTTTCGTATGCGTTATAGGCATTTTGAATTTCTAGTCATGCCATTCGGGTTGACCAATGCACCAGCAACGTTTATGGACCTTATGAACCACATCTTTCACCCCTATTTTCATCAATTCGTGGTGGTATTCGTGGATAACATTTTGATTTACTCCCCATCAGAACATAAACATGAGGAACATCTTTGAATCGCCTTACGATTATTACGAGAACATCAATTATATGCTAAGTATGATAAATTTGAATTTTGGTTATCAGAAGTAAAGTTTCTAGGGCATATAGTTTCAAAGGATGGAGTGGTAGTGGATTCATCCAAGATTAAGGCGGTGATGGAGTGGGAAAGACCAAAAAGTGCGTTTTAGATTCGGAGCTTCTTGGGATTGGTAGGATATTACCGACGCTTTGTGAAAGATTTCTCTAGGCTTGTAGCGCCTCTGACACGTCTTATGCGAAAGGGAATCAAGTTTGTATGGAACTATAATTGTGAGCTTGCCTTCTCGACGTTGAAGACGCTACTAACAAGTACACCCATTCTGACTATTCTAGAGAGAGGACTCGGTTATACCATTTACTACAATGCGTCGCAGGAGAGATTGGGTTGCGTGCTGATGCAACTAGATAAGGTGGTGACCTATGGATCAAGATAGCTGAAAGTTCACGAGAGGAATTACCCTACGCATGACTTGGAGCTCGCAGCAGTGATATTTTCCCTTAAGATCTGGAGACATTACCTATATGGGGAGCGCTTCGAAGTGTTCTCGGACCACAAAATCTTGAAATATTTTTTCTCATAAAAGGATCTGAATTTGCGTCAAAGGAGATGGATGGAGTTCTTAGGAGATTATGACTTTGACTTCCAGTATCACCTGGGCAAGGCGAATGTAGTAGCCGACGCCCTCAGTTAAAAATCCTTGAGTACGCTAGCAAGGATAGCAGTTAGAGAGTAGAATATGCTCGGAGAAGTTGGAGAGTACGACCTTCGTTTGGGAAAGTCCGATGGGAGTGTTACCTTATTTACGGCAATTTCTTAACTTACTCTTGTCTGTCACGTTGTGGAGGCACAACAAGTGGACGCTGAGAGCTTGATGTTCCGGGAACAAGTTTTAAATGGCAAGAGTGCCAAGGAGTGGACTATCCACCCAAATTAAAGTTTGAGATTCATAGGAAGGATCTTTGTGCCAGAGGCACTTCGGGAAGACGTGTTACGCGAGTTTCATCATTCACGCCTGGCGGTGCATCCGGGTAGCACAAAAATGTATCATGACATACGTAGAAAATTTTGGTGGAAAGGTATGCAGAAAGATGTTGTGCTGTCTCACGTGTCAACAAGTGAAAGCCGAGCACTAGAAACCAGCGGGTCAGTTGCAACCTTTACTAGTGTCAAAGTGGAAATGGGAAAATATCGCTATGATTTTGTCTCAGGTCTTTCGAGATCACCGAAGAGGTATGATGCCATATGGGTTGTGGTGGACAGATTAACTAAGTCGACACATTTCTTACCAATTCGCATGATGGACTCGGTTGATAAACTCAGTAAGCTCTATACATGCAAGATTATTAGACTCCATGGGGTACCAATTTCTAATGTTTCTGATTGAGACCCTCGTTTCACGTCATGCTTTTGGCAAAGTTTGTAGTCAACTATGGGAGCGAGCCTACTTCTTAGTACTGCTTTTCACCCCAGACGAATGGCCAGTCGGAACGCACCATTCGGATACTCGAAGATATGCTGCAGGCGTGTGCTTTGGATTTTCGTGGGTCATGGGAGAACCACTTACCGTTGGTAGAATTCGCCTACAATAATAGTTATCAATTTAGCATCGATATGGTACCTTATAAGGCATTGTACGGTAGACCTTGCAGATCACCAATGTGTTGAACCGACGTTGGTGAAACGGCCATGTTAGGACCTAAGCTTGTACGTGAGACCACATAAAAGATCAGCATGATCCGTAAACGTTTAATAACTACCCAAAGCTGTCAAAAAGGTTATCCAGATAAAAGAAGAAGACCGTTAGCATTTGAGGTGGGAGATCACGTATTCTTCAAAGTTTCACCAAGAAAAGGTCTAATGAGGTTTGGTAAGAGTGGGAACTTATCGTCGCATTTCATCGGCCCGTTTGAAATTCTTGATAGAGTCGGGGAAGTGGCCTACTATTTAGCATTACCGCTGCAGTTAGCCTCGGTACACAATGTTTTTCACGTGTTCATGTTGCGTAAGTATGAGCCGAACCTATCCCATGTCTTGGATTAGACGGAGTTGAGGGTTGACGATGATGTTACCTACGAGAAAAAACCAGTGAGAATCCTTGACACCAAAGAACAAGTTTTATGGGGGAGGACCATTCAGTATGTAAAGGTGTTATTGCTACACCATGGCATTGAGGAAGCTACGTGGGAACGAGAATCGAAGGTTCGTAGAAATTACCCCGGGTTGTTTGGTTCATGAGGTGTGCGTGATTTTGAGGACGAAATCTCCTAAGTGGGGGAGATTGTAATGATTTGGACCCTAGTTAATTTAGGAAATTTAATTAAAATACATATGTAATGTCTCGTGGAAATGTTGGGAGTATAAATCATGCACGAAAGGTTATTTTTGAACTAGTACATGTTGGTAGTGATGGTTGAAGGTGGAATTATGCAAGAAAATTCGGTTGGGTGATGTTGTATGGCTGTATGGCTCAATTGTAGCCTTAGTGAAGATGGAGATCGCAGTTCATGATTGACCGCTCGAGCGGGGTCCTGACTGCTCGAGCGGTGGAGTGGCAGAGAGTTGCTGGAAGGTGACCGGTCGAGCGGACTGTCGCGGATCTATTTTTTTTAAGGGGTCACGTAGACCATTTTCTTTCATTACTTTCATTCCTCTCTCTCTCTCTCTAAAGCAAGGGTGGAGGTTAGGGTTTAGATTTGAGAGTTTATAGAGGTTTGTTTATCCTCTTTGGGGTGAGTTTCTTGCGTTCCTCTCGACGATTCAACCATTGGAGAGCCGATTTTGGTCTTGGAAGATGATATTCTCACCATGTGGTTGGAGATCTTCGCGATTGGAGCTCGTGCGAAGTATCTAGCATCCCAAAGGTAGGATTCAAAACTTTCTTTTAATGTTTATGTGATATGTGTCGTATATTTTAAGTTTAAGAGTATGCGAGCATGAAAATTGAGTCCTCTTCAAACCCTAAGTGAGTTTGATGATAATAGAGGCTAGATTTTGGATTTATGAAGGATATAACTTCATTTATGATTGGAACAAAAAATGAGAATCTAGGGACTGGGTTTTGATTTCAATCGTGGAAATTGGGGGTTTGGGTTTAAAGCATTGGTATGATGAAATTGATATGATTAATGATTAAATTGGGAGTCATTACAACTTATTGTGAGCTTTGCTTCATGAATTTAAGTGACACTAGTTGATGTCGAGCCGAAAGTGTAGTTTCGTTGAATAAAACCAATGAATTTGTGTAGTTGGCGCCATATAACGATTAATCCAAAGTTTGAGCCCTATAGTATTGAATATGTGAATAATGAAAATGTATAATGATACGGGTTGGATGAGAGAAACCTTGGGGTTGGACTCGTGCGTGCATTTTGTGATATATATATAAAAAGGGCCGATTGGGGATCCAAGGGATCGTTTAAGGTTGGGCACGAGTTGCTCCACGGTGAAAGACCGAAAAACTACGCAAATTGGATTCTCTGACCGCCGGCTAGTGAACCAAAAAAGGACGTTAGTCGTGTCAGGGTATAAAACGTCTCGTTACTCCATGAGGCCTGTGTGGCCGGGTTAGTTGTAACGTTACGCGGGTCTATACGCTCGTTCGGTGTCGGCACCTGAATTTGTTAACCACGAGTTGGTGAAATACAAGAAATGCCACTGTGTGTGAAGGCGTGTGTTATAAATTATCGGGTTGGTAAATTCATATATTGGGAATTGAAGGTGTTAAACGTATTGAGTTGATAGAGAACAATAAACTCGTTTTGCATAAACCGGGTTATGCACGGGAAATTTGCTTTGGAATGAAAGATGGGAATTCTATTAAACTTATGCGTATATCCTGCATAACCATATTCGCAAGTCATACATATATTCAATGTTAGTCTTATTCCTATGAGTTTCGGCTCTTGTTGTTTAACAACATTTCAGGAAATAACGGAAAGAAGGCCGTGGAGTAAGACCAATGGTTGATGGCTTTTTGGAAAGTTTATAGGATTACATTGTCTCCTTAAATAGTTAATTTTTGAGAAATGAGAGTGTAAAGATGTAATTCTTTTTTGGTACTTGGATTATTGTAATTATGAACTAAAATACCGATGTTGTAAGACCTTAGGGCTATATGTTCATGTGATGTGTGCATGTGAGGACGTACTTATTTGGTTGGGTTGCATATTTTGATCCATCTATGAATGATTTTTTGCAGCAATGTTTCGCTTATGATAAAGAATGATTTGGTTCTCAATTACTTGTTTCCTTGCCATGGATTTACTCCCTCTAGACATGTTAAATAAAATCATTTATTTGAATCTTGTTTCCAAAACATAGACATTTTTCACAGTTTTCGTGCAAAATCTCTCGGGTGTGTCACTGCTCGAGCGGTGAAGCATTCGCTCGAGCAGTCTCCGCTGTGTTTCACCGTCAAAAATTGTTTTAAGTCAAGTTTCTCAGAAATGGATTTTAAGGCATAAATGGGTTGTTCAAAGGCACAGTTTTCAAAGAAAGGATTTTCACATCGGTCTGGTTTTAAAAACATATTCAAACTATATTAAAATGGGATCGAAGCGTTATAGTTTCTTTATGGGATATCTCAAGGAAACGAAGGGTGGTCTATTTTATAATCTTAAGGATCAGAAGGTCATTGTTAGCAGCAATGCCCGATTCTTGAAAGAGGTTTATATTATGGATCATAGGCCCAATAGTAAAATTGTTTTGGAAGAGTTAAGTGAAAATACCAATAGAACGGAAGAGGAACCACAAGTCACTGATATTCCATTACCTCGTCGTTGTGGGAGGATTATCGGGATAGGTACAAATCAAGAACATAGTGCTAATGCACAAGGTTTAAATTCAGCACAGCCTGTTACTACTAGTACACAGACACAGGTAGTGCCTCATCGTAGTGAGAGAGTTGTTCATCAACCTGATTGGTATATGTTCTTGGGAGAGTCGTTTAACAAGATCCCTGCAGAACTAGATACTGAGCCCTGTAACTACAATGAAGCACTAAACGACAAAGATGCAGATCTTTGCCAAAGAGCTATGAATTCAGAAATAGAATTTATGTATTCCAATCAGGTCTAGAAACTTGTAGAACCACCCGGAGGGATAAAACCCATTGGATAAAAGTAGATCTACAAGAGAAAGAGAGGAGTAGACAGGAAGGTTGAAACCTTCAAAACTAGGCTTGTTGCTAAAGGGTTCACTCAGAAAGAAGGGATCAACTATGAGGAAACCTTTTCGCCAGTAGCCATGCTTAAGTCTATTTAAATTCTCTTATCCATTGCTGCACATTTCGATTACAAAATCTGGAAAATAGACGTCAAGACAACTTTCCTTAATGGAAGTCTTAATGAGTGTATCTATATGATACAACCAGAAGGATTCATTGCAAAGGGCTAATAACACATGTTGTGTAAGCTTAAGAGATCAATTTATGGACTTAAGTAGGCATCGAGGTCTTAGAACAATCAGTTTGATCAAGCTATAAAGTTTTACGATTTTGATCAAAGTCTGGATGACTCCTGTGTGTACAAAAAGCGTGACGGAAGCGTGGTGATCTTCCTATTACTTTATGTAGACGATATCTTGCTCATCGAAAACGATGTGTGGGCATTATCTACAGTTGAAGTATGGTTATCTGGAAAGTTTGATACGAAGGACTTGGGAGAAGCTAGTCACGTCCTTGGGATCAAGCTTATGCGAGACCGAAAACAAAGAATGTTTGGCTTATCACAAGAAAAATATATCGATGATATCTTTGCTCGTTTTAGTATGTAGGATTCCAAGAAAGGGTTTCTCCCTTTTCGGCATGGAATTACTCTATCCAACGATCAGTGTCCTAAGACACCTGATGAGATAAATAGGATGAAGGCAGTCCTTATACTTCGGCAGTAAGAAGCCTCATGTATGCTATGCTTTGCACTAAACCTGACATCTGCTTTGTCGTTAGCATGGTTAGAAGATATCAATCTAACCCAGGACAAGAGCATTGAACTGCAGTAAATAATATAATCAAGCACCTGAAAAGGACTAAGGATTATATGTTGATTTACCAGGCCGATAATCTAGTACTTTTGAGGTACATAGATTCTGATTTCTAGTCTGACAAGAATTCCCGTAAGTCTACCTCGGGATATATGTTTACCTTAGGAGGTGGAGCTATAAGTTGAAGGAGTATGAAGCAATCCTGCATTGCTGATTCCACCATGGAGGCCGAGCATGTGGCAGCTTTTGAAGCATCCAAAGAGACTGTTTGGCTCAGGAACTTCTTGTTGGATCTAGAGGTGGTCTCTTTAGTTTAGTCGGCTATTACACTTTACTGTGATAATAGTAGAGTGCTTGCAAACTCGAAGGAGCGAAGGGACCATAAGAAAGGCAAGCACATTGAGCGTAAGTATCACCTGATACGAGAAATTATACAGAGATGTGATGTTACTGTGACCAAAATTGCATCAGGAGACAACCTTGCAAATCCTTTTACAAAGAGCTTACTAGCTAAGACTTTTGATAGTCATGTAGAGGGCATTGAAGTCAGATGTATAGCAGCATGATTTTAAGTATAAGTGAGAAATTGTTAGGGTTGGTATACTGAAAATTATGTTTTTAGTATTTAATTTTATTTTAATAAAATTAATTTTCTATTTTATGAGAATTTTTATAAGCAATGCATGTGTATCATATCTTTAATGTTATGCATGGATGCCTGATATTTTGTATAGTATTTAATCTGGTGTGTAGAGTACGACTTGCACACAGAATATTAGATTTTAGGTTCTTACAGAATATAAGTTTTATGTTCACAATTTAGATAGAAATGGACATACCATCGGTACGACTGTAGCACAGAATTTTAGTAGGCCTGTCTTGGTTACGGGGAACAGATAATAGTGTTGTCTATTGTTCTGACTCTCTGTGCTAGTACACTTTGTGTGTATTAAATGGGACATTCGGGGTAATTAATTTTATACTGACATATAAATTAATTCACATTCCAAGGTTATTATGAATAGTGCTTATCCTCTTAATCCTGAAATAATTATTGATTTGCATATATTTAATATTCGTTGTTTTGATTCATTAGAGGGTGCGATCTTATATGGGTCTATATTTTTGGTGAGTTGGATAGCAGTATTATTTATATGGCAAATATTAATTATTGACGGAATCCACGTCCCGAAAGATCGGGATTGACGAAACCCCCTTAAGGAAACTTATAAATTTTTATCGGGCAAAACCTACAGTGGATTTGATTATCCAGCGGTAAAATAAGTTAAGCGGAAAGACTTAAGAAATATTAAGATACCGATTAAATTAAATTATTAGTAATTAAATTTAATTGGCGGGTATCAAGAATTTTAACGTTGAGAGAAATGGTAAGTATTTAATAACAGAAGCTCAATGCGAGAAGGTCTTGAGATTGTGGGTTAGAGTATAATTATAGTTCTTTAGTGGTGTGAACTGTAATTTAGTATTTTATAAAAATTACAGAAACCGCTGCTCCTTTCCATAATTGCAGAAATTCCTGGTAAGTATCTATGTTCCAGTAGAAGTCTTACTCATAATTACTCCCCAGGTCCCTGTTGTAGTCCTACATATATGCGGGTAGACTGAACCAATTTGATATATAGATCATATTTTGTCTTTCAAGACGAAAGATATCTGGGTTCTGCCGGTACGAGTTCTCGATAGTCCATAGTCCACACTACGTTCGAGGATCGATAAAGGAATACAGTAGAAGATCTAACAGGAGCCTCAACTTGAAATCAAATCGTTGTTGAAGAATTGATTGACAAAAGGTATTCTTCTAAATTAACTTTGGTTGCACGGGTTTTATTTTGATCATTTAACGTCAAAAGTTTTATCTGGAGCCCGTTTCGGCGTTTGCCCGTCCAGTTAATATTTTACCGAAAATCATTTGCGAAAATAATGATTGTTGAAGTATTGCCTCCAACATGCATCAGAACATAACCCAGACCATCCTGTGACGCATCGCAATACACTTCATACCCTAAACCTCATTATGGAATAACCAACACTGGTGCACAGGTCAACCTCTTTTTCAACTCTTGGAATGCCAACTCACAAGGCTCACTCCACACAAACATAACTCTCTTCCGCGTAAGACGCGTCATCGGCGCGGCAAGTCTAGAAAAGTCCTTCACAAATCGCTGGTAGTAGCCTGCTAAACCCAGGAAACTACGAATCTCAAAGACATTCTTCAGTTGTTCCCAATTCATCACTGTATCAGTCTTCAAAGAATCCACTGATACTCCATTGTTCGACACTACGTATTCAAGAAATCTTACCTTGAATATCCAAAACTCACACTACTCAAACTTCGCATACAAGCGATACTTTCTCAGAATCTGTAGAACAATATGTAGGTGTTCCTCATGCATCTCTCTCTCGTGGGTGAATAGATAAAAATATCATCTACGAACACAACTACAAAGTTGTCTAGATATGGATGGAAGATATGATTCATCAAACCCAAAGACATCGCAGGAGCGTTCGTCAAACCAAACAGCATAACCAAAAACTCATAGTGACCATAACAAGTCCAAAAAGCAGTCTTCACTATGTCCTCGTCCCTAATCCTCAACTGGTGGTACCCTGACCTCAAATCAATCTTCGAGAAGTAACTCGACCCCTTTAACTAATCAAATAAGTTATTAATCCTCGGCATAGGATACTTATTCTTCACCGTTACCTAATTCATCTTTCAGTAGTCAATACACAACCTCAAGGACCCATCCTTCTTTTTAGAAAAAGGAAGTAGAGCTCCCCATGATGACGTACTCAAACGTATAAACCCCTTATCATGTAACTTCTGAAGCTGTACCTTGAGTTCTCGCAGCTTTACCGGTGCAAAACGCTAAGATGGCATAGAAATGGGAGCAGCTCCTGGAACCAGATCAATGGAAAACTCCACCTCACGACTCGGCGGAAACTTGAACAGATCATCTGGAAAGACATCTGGGTAATCACAAACCACTGGGAAAATCTCCCTTCGAACCTCAACCATCTCATCAGACATGAGAGTAGAAAAGAGGAAACTTGGATTCCCACTATTCCGAGCAACACCAGGCATAGATACTAAACCCTCATCCCGATCGCTCACGAAACGAAAACAATCACCTTTAGGTGTACAAATCGATACCCTCCGTCGATCGCAATCTATAAAGGCATGACAGGTGGTCAGCTAGTCCATTCTTAGGATGACATCAAACGTAGTCATATCTAGATTGATGAAATCAAACTCTAAACAAAGATCGGCAACCCCCAACTCGCAGGATCTACAAACTCGACTCAACACCACATTCTCACTAACCAGGGTCTCTACGCTAAACGTACTACCCGGCGAGTTTATCTCTAACCCAAATGCAGATGCAAAAGAAGAGAAAATAAAAAAATGCGATGCTCTCGTGTTGATTAGAACACTGGCCCATGATCTATATACTAAGAGAGTACCTCTTATCATAGATGGAGTAGCTGCAGCATCGGGTACGATTGGTGCTTTAGAAGTGTTGGAATCAACAAGAACATATGCTCTTCCATGCGGTGCTCTGGCTTGTCCACTGTAACCCTGGGCCATCGACTACCTCACAGACTGTATTGAGACACCCCCTTCTACAAACCTAGACGTTTGAGCCCTACGTTGCTGAGGAGTTTAGCGTTCTTGTGCAGGCAGAATAGCTGGCGCTCCTATTGTACATTGTACACTCCCTCCTCGGGGATAGTACCGATAAATGTGCCCAAACTGATCGCACCCAAAATATACAGGTGGCTCTTTCTCCTGCGACTGAACAGGCGTTAAACTCTGAACCTGGCGCCTCAGCGGGCACTCCGTAGCATGATGCCCTATCTATCTACATCGATAACTAGTGAACTCTCTCTGCTTTGACCTTCCTGTTGAGGCCACTGAAAGTGTGGTGTAGAAAACTACGGCTAATACGATCCCACAAGATGAGAACTTGGACCAGGCGAACTTCGGCGCTTGTTCCTACACCCCTGAAACTGTGTACCTCCCTCATCCTGCAGGCTCCTACTCTCTCTAACCATGCAGCTCTCTCCCATTGCATTCTCTACTCGAATAGCGGCTTCCAAAATCTCAATGTAAACTCAAAATCCAATGCTGCAATTCTATATTTGATTGAAGGTTGAAGACCCCTTTCGAACCTTTTTGTGCACAACTCCTCCGTTGACACCATCTCAGATGCAAACTGCGACAAATTTGCGAACTTGGCCTTATACTAGACCATGGTAAGGTTCCCCTAAACAAGGGAGAGAAACTCCTCCTAGTATGTATCTCTTGAAGAACCCGGGAAACACTTTTCCAAAAAGGCTCGAGTAAAAGCGGCCCACGTACTGTCCACTGTGGTTTTAGCAAACTTCTGCTACTCCCTTGCATCCTCTCAAAGTTAGAACGCCGCCAACTTAACACGCAAAACATCCTCCCCAATCTCTAAGGTATCTAAGATCGTCGTGGTTAGTTTCAACCACTCGGTAGCAACTTTGGGGTCCAGCTCTCCAGGAAAGGTTAGAGGATCAAGACGTCGAAACTCGCGCATTGCGACCGTCGCCCTTGGTTCGGGTATCCTCTCCCTTCCCCTAGCGGCCTCGGCCAGCTACTAGATAGTGCCTATCATTTCACGCAACAAGTCTACCCCATCAATAGGTCCTTGGGGAGCGTTAGCTTCCTCAACATCTGGGACACGAACATCCCTTTGACCTGAACCACAGCCACGGCCTCGTCCTCCCCGTGTGGACATAACTATTTACGAAAGCAACATAACAATATAAGTTTTCATACAATATGTTATTACTAACATAAAAGACATAATCATGCTAACACATAGCAATTCAAGATTATGAAAACACATCTCACATACCAAGGAGAACCGACAAGATGGACGCGTCAATTTGGATAACCTACTTAGATTCTTTGCTAGAAAATAGGTCGGCTAAACGCATTTCTAACTTAGCTTCCAAGTTTGTTAATCCAAATGGCTGAAGGAAAGACTAATCAATCTTAAGGTCCAACCTCCATACTCACGTATACACGAACTATCATGCTCAACAGGTTATCATGCTCATGTTATAAAAATGTTTAAACACATGCAATCAAGAACACGCAATCATCCTCACAAGATGATGCACTCTCTTCCCATGGCTCTTAGGTATTCAAACCCAGAGTTTTGATACCAAGTTGTCACACTCCAAAATCTAGGGTAACGTAAAAAATCCATCGAACCACCATTTATAAAAAGATAGGTTTTTACTTATCGAACAATCAACCAAAAATACAGCTTTTGGAATTAAAAAGAGTACCTAAGGTTCAACTCTCAGAACAACATACATACTTCTCCACACATGCATAATATATCGCCTCAATGCTTAAAAAATACGCCATCAGAAACAAGCAACATGTGTAGGAATACTTGATTCCATAACAAAAAGGGAAAAGTATACAAAGCTTTCTGTCACCACAGGCACCTCTAGATCAATTCTACATGATCATCAACAACTAAAAAAGGTTTTAACAAATCCCACTACGTGAGTTGAAGCCTAATGGAAACTGACTATTATGAAGTAAAGCAGGATATACAATCACATAGTATAAAGTTGATTCAATCACATGAACCTCCAAATAGTTTTTCATCCTCAAAACCAAGCATTTCAAATAATGCAAACAACGTTTATCAGTTAAAGAAAAATAGTAACAAACGTTATTTATTTCCCACTCAAATCACACAACTGAGAAAAATGATTCCTATGTACCGACTCCGTCACATCAGGGACATAGGTAAAAACTATAGACTCATGTCCATTACCTATCCCTAAATCATTTAAGACCCGGTTAGATAATAAAAAGTTCTATACGGAGTCACAACAACGTAAACCACTTAATTTACGGGCTCAAAACTTGATAGTACAAAGCACCCACCAGTTCGTTTACGGGGATTAACCCGAAGGCACAAAACACCTACTCTAGCACGTTTTTAGACTTCCACCGAGGAGCAACTCGTGCCCATTACACCCGCTATCCTGGCACATCTATAGAATCATTTAAAATGTTTGAGGCAATACTGCCAAGATCATTATTTTTGAAAATGATTTTTGATAAAAATTAACTGGATGGGCAAATGCCAAAACGAGCTCTAGATAAAACTTCTCACGTCGAAAGATCAAAAATAAACCCGTGCAACCAAAGTTAATTTTGAATAATACCTTTTGTCGATATAATCTTCAACTACAACTTGATTTCGAGTTGAAACTCTAGTCAGATCTTCTACTGTATTCCCTTACGCGATCCCCAAACGTACTGTGGGTACGATCCTCCGAGAACTCGTACCGGTAGAACTCCGATATATTTAAGTCTTGAAAGACAAAAATAATATCATAATAATAATGATATAAAATCATTAAAAACTAGTTCAGCCTACTCGCATATATATAGGGCTACAGTAGGGACCTGGGGAGTAATTATGAGTTGGACTTCTAGTGAAACACATACACCTACTAGAGGTTTTTGCAATTACAGAAAGACATACAACGGATTCAGCAATTTTCATAAAATACTGAATTATAGTTCACACCACTAAAGAATAATAATTGCACTATGACCCATAATCTTAAGATCTTCTTGCATTGAGCTCATGTTATTAAATTGCTTACCATTTCTCCCCATGTTAAGATTTTCGATACCCACCAATTAAATTTAATTACTAATAATTTAATTTAATCAGTATCTTGATATTCATCAAACCCTTCCACTTAACTTATTTGACCGCCGGATAATTAAATCCACCTGCAGGGTTTGGCCTGGTCAAAACTTATAGGCATCCTTAAGGGGGGTATCATCAATCCCGATCTTTTGGGACATGAATTCTGTCAATAATTAATATTTACCAAATAAATAATACTGTTATGTAACTTACCGAGAATATAGATGACTTATATAAGATCGCACCCTCAAAACAACGATTATTAAATATACGCAAATCAATAATTATTTCAGGATTAAGAGGATAATCACTATTCATAATAACATTGGGGTGTGAATTAATTTATATAGTCAGTATAAAATTATTTATCCCAAATGACCCGTTCAATACACCCAAAGTGTACTAGCATAGAGAGTTGGAATAATAGACAACGCTATTATCTGTTTCCCGTAACCAAGACAGGCCTACTAAAACTTTGTATTACAGTCGTACCGATGGTATGGCCATTTCTATCTAAATTGTGAACATAAAACATATATTCTGTAAGAACCTAAAATCTGATCTTCTGTGTGTAAGTTGTACTCTACACACCGGATTAAATACTATACAGAATATTGGACATCCATGCATATCAAAAAAATGATACACATACATTGCTCATAAAGATTCTAATAAAATAAAAAATTAATTTTATTAAAAATAAAATTAAATACTAAAAATATAATTTTTAGTATACTAACTCTAATAATCTCCCACTTATACTCAAAACTATGCTTCCATACATCTGACTCTCATGCCTTCTACATGACTATCAAAAGTCTTAGCCGGTAAGCTCTTTATAAAGGATCTGCAATGTTGTCTCCTGATGCAAGTTCTATGTCTGACTAAAAATCTGAGTATGTGTACCTCAAAGGTACTAGACTGTCTGCATGGTAAACTAACATATAATCTTTAGTCATTTTTAGGTACTTGATTATATTCTTTACCGCAGTCCGATACTCTTGCCCTGAATTAGACTGATATCTACTAACCATGCCTACGACAAAGCAGATTTTGGGTCTAGTGCAAAGCATAGCATAATCGAGGCTTCCTACTACCGAAGCATAAGGAACTGTCTTCATCCTCTCTATCTCATCAAATGTTCAAGGACATTGATATTTGGATAGAGTGATTCCATGCCTAAAAGAGAAAAATCCTTTCTTGAAATCTTGCATGCTAAAATGAGCAAAGATATCATCAATATACTTTGCTTGTGATAAGCCCAACATCCTTTATTTCTGATCACGCACAAGCTTGATCCCAAGGATGTGACCGGCTTCTCTCAAGTCCTTCATATCGAACTGCCTAGATAACCATACTTTAACAGTAGATAATACATCCACATCATTTTCAATGAGCAAGATATCATTTACATAAAGTACTAAGAAGATCACCACGCTTCCGTTACGCTTCTTGTATACATATGACTCATCCGAACTTTGATCAAAATCATAAGACTTTATAGTTTGATCAAGCCAAGTACTCTAAGACCTCGATGCCTGCTTAAGTCTATAAATGGATCTCTTAAACTTGGACAATATGCGCTCCGAGCCCTTTGTAATGAATCCGTCTGGTTGTATCATATAGATACGCTCGTCAAGACTTTCGTTAAGGAAAGCTGTCTTGACGTCCATTTCCAGATTTTGTAATCGAAATGAGCAGCAATGGATAAGAGAATCCGGATAGACTTAAGCATGGCTACCGACGAAAAGGTTTCCTCATAATCGATCCCTTCTTTCTGAGTGAACCATTTAGCAACAAGCCTAACTTTGAAGATTTTAACCTTTCCGCCTGCACTTCTCTTCTTCTTGTAGATCCACTTGCATCCAATGGGTTTTATCCCTTCGGGTGGTTCTACAAGTTTCCAGACCTGATTGGAATACATAGATTCCATCTCTAAATTCATAGCCTTTTGCTAAAGATCTGCATGTTTGTCTTTTAGTACTTTATTGTAGTTACAGGGCTCGATATCTAGTTTTGTCGGAATCTTGTTATACGACTCTCCCAATAATATATACCGACCAGGTTGATGAACAATCCTCCCACTACGACGAGGCACTACTTGTGTCTGTGTACTAGTAGTAACAAGCTGTGCAGAATCTGAATCCTGTGCATCAGCACCTTGCTCTTGATTTGCACCTGTCCCGATAATCCTCCCACTACGAC
Organism: Heliamphora exappendiculata; assembly: GCA_034768845.1. Classification (NCBI taxonomy): domain Eukaryota; kingdom Viridiplantae; phylum Streptophyta; class Magnoliopsida; order Ericales; family Sarraceniaceae; genus Heliamphora; species Heliamphora exappendiculata. The sequence goes on along the minus strand of JAOTRH010153112.1, from coordinate 15,505 downwards.
GAGGTAATGGAATATTAGTGAATGTGGCTCCTCTTCCGTTCTACTAATATTTTCTCTCAGTTCTTTCAGAACAATTTTGCTATTGGGCCTGTGATACATAATATAATCCTCTTCGAAGAATCGGGAATTGGTGCTAATAATAACCTTTTGATCATCAGGGTTATAAAATAGATCACCCTTCATTTTCTTGAGATACCCCACAAAGAAACAGACTTTCGTTCTCAGTTTCAAATTATTCGCTTTTTCTTTCAGCACATGTGCTTGACACTCCCAAATTCGAATGTGTTTTAGACTAGGCTTACGCATGGTCCACAATTTTATGATAGTAGAAGGTACTGACTTAGAAGGTACCATGTTCAGAATGTAAGATGTTGTCCCTAAAATGAGTTCCCAAAACGAATATGGTAAACCTAAATAACTCATCATTAACCTTACCATCTCTATAAGAGTCCTATTTCTTCTTTCTGCTACACCATTCTACTGTGGAGTGCCAGGTGCAGTCAACTGGGATGTAATCCTCTCTGATGACAAGTAGTCCTTAAACTCTCCAAAGAGGTATTTCTCACCACGGTCGGATCGTAGTGATTTGATACTTTTACCCAGACGCTTCTTCGCCTCCACCTTGAATTCTTTGAATTTCTCAAAGCATTCAGACTTACGGTATATCAGATAAATGTATCTATACCTTGAGTAGTCATCAATGAAACTGATGAAATACTCGAAGCCACCTCTAGCCCAAATTGTCATAGGACCACACACATCAGAATTAACCAGCTCCAACGGTTCTTCAGCTCTATAGCCTTTGGTCGAAAAGGGCCTCTTAGTCATCTTACCATCTAAGCAAGATTTACAGACTAGAAGTGCCTCCACTTTTGATGAACTCAAAGGTCCATCTGCTACTAGTCTATTTATCCTTTTAAAATTAATATGACCTAAGCGTAAGTGCCAAAGAAATATTTGATTCATTAAAGAAGGAAACTTTTTCTTATATAGTAATATAGATGTATTATTCGTTTAAGTCAATTGTAGTATAAGAGAGATTGGAGTAATAGTATAAAGATCATCCACCAATGGACCATATTAGATAACCCGTTTATTATCTTTAATAACCACAGAGTTATTAAAATAAACCAAATATCATTCTTTAGCCAATCCAGAAATAGAAACTAAGTTCCTTCTAATGTTCAACCTCTTCTTAAATAATTTAAACAGATATTTAAAAATATAAAATTAGATATTATATCGATCCTATATCTCGAAAGCTCATAATAGGAGCAAATCCCAAAACACCTACAAAAAGCAAGAGAGGAGGTGTGCGCGCGATTCAAGGTGCGAAAGTGTGTGCGAATCGTGATCTCTGCTAGCGATGGTCTCCAAGCTTTTGCTCTAGGGTTTTATCACCCGAATAGTGCTCCTATTGTGACGCGATGGTTGATCTAAGTTTAGGGGTGTCTCTCCCCATTCAAGAAGATGGACATGGAGTGGTTGTCCTAGCTCCTGATAGCGCCGCAAGACCTAGGGTCTTCCCTTCTCACAGGGAACAACAAACGCCAGCGAAGATTGACGCTCATCCTCGAGGGTCTCCCACCCGAGTGGAACAAGGTGATCTGAATGTGGGTTCTTCCTCCCATTTCGGTCAAAGAACGCCGACGAAGTTGCGTGAAGTCTTCTAGGAAGCTAGTAAAGTTTAGCCTGTTCTCACTATTATTGAAGAACTGGTGGATAATGAAGTGAGAAATGCCCGTGAGGGGTTGAAGCCGTTCAATGTCGAGATGCTTGAAGCCCTCGAAGTTCGTTTTAAGCATTTAAAAGGGATTAGTCTTGGCAAGCAATGTGTGGCTATTCGGAACACGCAGCCTGCTGTTGTTCGGACCACTCAATTTGAAGGGGATGGTGAGGACATCTCTGATGATGCTATTGATATTGACCAAGATGAGTTATTGCTCAGGATGGCTCAACGAGAAAAGGTTTTGGCAGAAAGCCAAATTGATTTGATTAAAGAAGTGATTTCTCACAAAGAGGGGAATAGTAGAGGTTTGCTGCCTACTGCTTGGGTATCCAGTGTTGGTACTGATAATAGGACTTAGGTAACTCAACGTAAGTTTGGGAGGATTTCTAATGAGCATGGGGACCCCACTCGGGACCTTAATTTTAACCGATACAATGGAGGAATGCGAGGAAGAGGGGGAGGGCGATACCCTTTCCGTGATAGGGGTGGCGCTCGTTTTGGGGGTAGGAGAGCTCCAGGACTACGCCTTTCCAATACTGAGGAGTCTCGGTCCTGGGAAGAGGTGGTGGCAAGCAAACCCCCTCCTCCGACCATGGAGAAGGATCCGATGGCTCAAGGTGCACACTAAGTGTTTGATGTTAATCCCAAGTCAGCCTCTCAGGCTTCGTTACTTACGAACCGATCTTCAGGTACACCTTTGGAATTTGTGGAAGGTATTGAATCTGATACCATTGAGATTAAGAGTTCTCTAATGGACGAGAAATGTTGGGAGGACTATTTGGTAGGCTACTTCCTTGACTCTACCTTAGCTTTTGGGCTTGTTCACGCTATAGCTAGGACACTGTGGGATCAAGAGGGATTGATTGAGGTGCTAGGCAACGACAGAGGTTTTTTTATCTTCAAGTTTCAGTCCAAGGAAGTATGGAAAATGTACTGGACAAGGGACCCTGGCATTTTTCGGGTAAGCTCCTTATTCGACATAGGTGGAAGAAGTGTTTTAAGTTTGCTAAAGAGGCTATCTCCCATATACCTGTTTGGGTCAAGCTCCATGATTTTCCATTGGAATTCTCGAATTCCCAATGCTTGAGTAGAATCACTAGTGTTCTAGGGGTTTCTTTGTATTTGGATCGAGCTATTGAATCTCGTCAAATGATTTCCTATGCTAGAGTGTGTATTGAGCTTCAAGCGGCCCGTCTCCTGAAGCATTAGATTTTTGTTAAGTGTGAAGGGGACACCGTTTTAGTAGGTGTGGAATACCAAGGCCTACCTTCTATGTGCTCGCAATGCAAGGCTTTTGGTCATGATACAAAGAAATGCAAGTTGCCTAAACTGACTGAAGCTTCCTCAGAATGGACTCAAGTTGGCAAGGGCAAGGCCGTTGTTGGGGGCGTCCAGGTTATGGAGGTAGGGCAGTTGGCCCCATCCTCCTCCAATCTCATTGCTTGTGAAATCCTTCCTTCCAAGGCAACAGAATCTATTCTCGAAGATACAGTTGAAAATCAAGGGCCTGAGGAAGTTCAGAATATAGCAGAGGATCTGCCACAGCCACCTATTCTGGACAAGCAACCTGATCTGAGCACTGCTGTGACTCCTTTGGTAGGGTGGTCCCCTATAACCCACAGCCAATCTGGTAAGGCGCTGGAGCATATTTTAGTTACAAGGGACGGCACTGAGCAGGAACCCTACACTCCGATGGAGGATAGTGAGACTGAGCAAGCTTCACCTACCCCCCGGAAACATTCTGGTAGGAAGGTGACTAGCAGCAAGAAGAAGAATAACAGGTACCTCTGTTAACTAATTTTCTTATGTCCAAAATAATTTCATGGAATATCGGTGGTTTGAATAGTCAAGTTAAGCAAAAAGAATTGTGCTCTTTTGTTAGGAAAAACCAACCCAAGCTCATAGCTCTTAATGAAACTAGGGTTAAAATTAACAAAGCAAATGCTATTTTTGAATACATTTGGCCGGGTTGGAATTTTGCTCATAACTATAGTTGGATTACTCCCTAACTGGCCGACCCTAGGAGATGGTGGATTTAATTAAATATGTTAAGTATATCTCCTTATATTCTTTTAGGAAGGAGAGAATATACTTAATATATTTTGATATATTCATATATATCAAGTGGAGGCTAATGAATAAAAACCTAACCCTAATACTCCAATAGAGCCGCCGGCCTCCTCTCCTCTTGGGCAATGATTTTTGCCTTTTTGGAGATCATTGTGTGAGAAGAAACCAACGTAGGAAGAACACTTCGATCGGAATCGGTGCCCACACATCGTGATCGTCGTAATGCGTCCGAGTCATACGTGAGAAGGTTGCAAGGTCGTCTTCAACGTATTTAGAATTTCTAAAAACTTATCGACAAGTTTCATAGAAGTATTAAACTATTAGTATCATTATAGTTTTCATTTTTCATGAAAATCGCATACGTCATTTTTTACGGTCATGACGTCGATTCAAAAATTAATTATTTTTTTTTGTTGCACGGCTCCCTCTCCAACAAGATGTTGGGCTTATCACAAGCAAAGTATATTAATGATATCCTTGCTCATTTTAGCATGCAGAATTGTAAGAAAGGGTTTCTCCATTTCAGGCATGGAACCACTCTATGCAATGATCAGTGTCCTAAGACACCCGATGAGATAAAGAAGATGAAGACAGTTCCTTATGCTTCGGCAGTAGAAAGCCTCATGTATGCTATGCTTTGCACTAGACTCGACTTCTGCTTTGCCGTTGGCTTGGTTAGCAGATATCAGTCTAATCTAGGGCAATAGTATTAAACTACGGTAAAGAATATAATCAAGTACCTGAAAAGGACTAATAATAATTACTCCCAAAAAAGGACTAATGATTGTATGTTAGTTTTTCAAGCAGACAGTCTAGTACCTTTGGGGTATATAGACTCAGATTTTTAGTCAAACATAGAACTTACCGGTTAAAACTTTTGATAGTCATGTAGAGGGCATGAGAGTCAGATATATAGCAGCATAGTTTTGAGTATAAGTGGGAGATTGTTAGGGTTGGTATACTGAAAACTATGTTTTAGTATTTAATTTTATTTTAATAAAATTAATTTTCTATTTTATGAGAATCTTTATGAGTAATGTATGCATATCATTTCTTTGTTATGTATGGATATCCAAAATTATGTATAGTATTTAATCTGGTGTGTAGAGTACGATTTACACACAGAAGATCAGATTTTAAATTCTTGCAGAATATAAGTTTTATGTTCAAAGTTTAGATGAAAATGGATATACCATCGGTACGATTGTGCCACAGAGTTTTAGTAAGCTTGTCATGATTACGGAAAATAGATAATAGCGTTGTCTATTGTTCCGACTCTCTATTCCAGTGCACTTTTTGTGTATTGAACATGATGTTTGGGGTAATTAATTTTTTACTGACTATATAAATTAATTCACACCATGAGATTATTATGAATAGTGCATATTATTGTCCTTTTTACAAAAAAAGAATATGAATGGAATGCTCCAGATTATTGTAGAGAAAAATAAAACAAAATATATACATATATAATAATAATGCATCTCAGCCGAAGCTGAGATGCTTCCGTAGAGAAGCTGTCACGCCCCAAACATCCGGGTCACGCGAAAGCCCACCAAAACACCCATTTAAAGAAAATAGGTTTTACAATTGACAATTAAAATGTACATCATTTGGATAAAAGATCTCCATAGTTCAACTCTCATAAACTAAAAACATGTATCTCATACATGAATAAACATATCACCAAAAGGCATACAAAACTAGCCTCAACAGGCGTCACATGTATAAGTACATGTCTAAAAAAGGCAAAACTATAGCAAGTCTTCCATCACCTCTGCCAGTAGGTCAACTCCTCGTGCTCACCTGAAAAGAATTTTACAGCAAAATTCCACATCGTGAGCCGAAGTTCAATAGAATATAGACAATAAAACTGTAAAGAAGGCTATGCAATTACACACACACGGGCTCAACCACATGAGCCAAAAAGGTTTTCCTTCCAAAACCATAAGTTTTTCATTAGACTAGCACGAGTCTCAAAAATATTTTATCTCATAAAACCCTACATTTTTCATCCTTCAAACTATGCATATCATCCTAACAAATATCATGCCACAGTTAAGGTAAAGCTATAAATAAAACAGTAAGCTCCACTCAAGCCACACAGCCAAGGAGAAAAGATGTAAATGAAATCTTATGTACCCACTCTGTCGTACAGATAAAAGTAACAACTATAGACTCCTGTCCATTACCATAGTTGTGGACCACTGAAGGCATGATAGGTAATAACAAGTTCTATACAGAGTTACAACAACAACACCATTCACGGAGGCAACCAACTTTTATTCGAATTTCCCTTACCGATGGGAAAGCACCCAAATCACACACTTGTTTCTTTACAGTTTGCTACGACCGATGGACGAAACATAACCAAATCCCATTTACGGGGATTAACCCAAGGGACCGCAGCGAACCCACTCTGCGCACATTTTTGGACTTACACTAAGGACCAATAGAAGCCCAACTCAAATCACAATTTGTCACGGTACATCTATGGAAACATTTAAAAACCCACCGTAGTTCAACTACGAAAAACCCAAAAAATAGTTTATACAAGCCATGTATAAAAGAGATCCAATCCATCAAAATGGAGATCTAAAACCATTTGCAATAAAACTTTTAAGATTTGAGACTCAACGCCGCGGATTAGCTCCAAACCTCCAAAAAGACATTTTTCACCCGATTTCACAAAGCACTTCGTTTTCAAACCTCCTTTTGAAAACTATGAATACCACGTACTCGAAATATGCATACAATCGAGAAAAGGCATAAAAATCTACTTTTACCCAAAAACCACAATTTAAGACATGTACACAACATTTCATGCATTGCTACCTAGTAAAAGCAAGTATAACTGCATATTACACCCTCATAACAGTAGTAGGTCTAGAATCGTATCTCGGAGAGTCAAGAACTCGACGTCTCAAAACTAAACGGCGTCAGAACGAGAATCTGACTGGATGTATACGAAGCCCTCGGCCCTGATAGCAAGGATCCACAAAGGAATCAACAACAAACTAAGCCTCAGGCCCTCAAAGTTAGAGAGAAGGAGGAGAATATGGAAACTTAGCGCTTAAGAAAGCCTTTCCAAACACTCCAGCCCCTGGAACCTCTTAAAAGCTCATCAAAAGGCTGTTCAGTCGACTGAAGAGAGCACTTCAGTCGACTGAAGAGAGCACTTCAGTCGACTGAAGCTCCTAGAAAAACATGCACCGCTTCAGTTCAGTCGACCGAACTAAGGAGTTCAGTCGACCGAACGCATAAAAACCAGTTCAGTCGACTGAACGAATCCCCTCTGTCGACTGAACCCTTGAGCAGAAGCCTACTAGTTTTGGTTATGGTTTCAAGGCTCAAAAACCAACCCAACCCACCTAACTAAGGTCTGGGAAAGCAAAAAATACATTTACACATGCTTTTCTACAACTTTAAAGCATAAACCATGCATCGATGCTATCATATACAGGAATAAAAGCGTCATGTATATAAATAACATAAAAGAACAAGGTTCTGGGTCTCACAACTCTCCCCTCCTTAAGGAATTTTGCCCCCAAAATTCGCAACCAGGTCACGAGGTAAACTGGTCTGGATATCTAGCACGCATCCCAGACTCAAGCTCCCATGTCGCTTCCACTGCCCCGCGATGATGCCATAGGACCTTGACATATGCAATTGTTATACCCCGCAACACTTGCTCCTTTGTATGAAGAATCCTCACTAGACGGTCCTCATAGGTGGCATCCTCATCAATTAGTAGCTCAGCCCAATCTAACACATGTGAAGGATCAGGCTCATATCTCTAAAGTATAGAAACGTGAAACACGTTATGCATAGATGCTAACTGAGGTGGCAAAGCCAAACGATAAGCAACCTCTCCAACCCTGTCAAGGATCTCAAATGTTCCAATGAAGCACGGTGATAGCTTCCCTCTACGACCAAACCTCATCAAACCTCTATGTGGCGAGACCTTCAGAAACACATGATCTCCCACTACAAACTCCAAAGTCACCTCCTCTGATCTGGATAACTTTTTTGGCGGCTCTGCGCTGGCGAATCACAATAACCTTCTTTGTTGTCTCTCGCATCGTGTATGGTCCCAAAACTGTGGTCTCTCCCGCATCTGTCCAACATACGGGCGATCTACACGGTCTACCATACAAAGTCTCATACGGTGCCATCCCAATACTAGACTAATAGCTATTGTTGTATGCAAACTCTGCCAACGGTAGATGATCCTCCCACGAACCTCTGAAATCAAGGACACAAGACCTCAGCATATCCTCTAGAATCTTTATAGTCCTCTCTGACTGGCCATCCGTCTAGGGGTGAAAGGCAGTATTAAACGTCAAGTTCGTCCCCAACAAGGGCTCCTGCAGACTCTGCTAAAAGCGCGATGTGAAGCATGGGTCTCGATCAGAAACAATAGATACTGGCACTCCATGCAATCTGATTACCTCCCCGATGTACAAACTACTCAGTCGTTGCACCGAATCCCTCACTCGAATGGGGAGAAAGTGTGTAGACTTTGTCAACCTATCAACCACAACCCATACGGCGCTGTGTCCCCTAGGTGACCGAGGAAGTCCTCACACAAAGTCCATTGTGACATGCTCCCATTTCCACTCTGAATAGGCAACAACTGTAGCAACCCTACCGGTCTATGATGTTTTGCCTTTACCTATTAATAGGTGAGGCATTAAGAAACAAACTGGATCACATCTCGCTTCATCCCTGTCCAATAGAACTAACGACGTAAGTCATGGTACATCTTCGTGCCTCCAGGACGCACGACAAGACTAAAACGATGACACACACGTAATAAATCAGCTCGGCATGACTCTGGCACAAATAACCTGCTTGCCAACCTCAAACTCTGATCAGAACCCATAATCCATCCTGCTGTATCATCGCCACTAGCAACGCGGTCTCGTATCATCTGAGCCTCCTGATCCATCTGCTAAACCTCTAGTACACGTGCTATCAACGCTGGTTGAGTAACTACAGAAAATAAGGTGGCACCCGTCGTGATCTCCTTGAGGTACAAATCAAGTTCCCCAACATCTACAAGCATGCCCACTCACGTATAGCCACAGAAGTTAACGACCCGTGAGATCTCCTACTGAGCGCGTCTGCCACCACATTGGCCTTCCCCGGATGATACTGCAAATCAAAATCATAATCCTCTAACAATTCCATCCACCGCCGTTGGCGCAAGTTCAGGTCCTTCTACGAAAACAAGTATTTTAAACTCTTGTGATATGAGAAAACCTCGAAATGCTCACCTCATAGATAGTGATGCCATGTCTTCAAGGCGAAGACCATAGTTGCCAACTCCAAGTCGTGTGCCGGGTAGTTTTGCTCATGCATCTTCAGCTGCTGGGAACCGTAGGCCATAACCTTACCTTCCTACATCAAAACACATCCATGACCATCATGTGAAGCATCACAGTACACCGTATACCCCAAGCCTCGCTCTGGAATAATCAGCACTGGTGGACTAGTCAACCTCGTCTTCAGCTCCTGGAAAGCTGAGTCACAGGACTCACTCCAAGCAAACACAACTCCCTTTCGCGTCAAACGCGCCATCGGTGCAGCGAGTCTAGCAAAGTCCTTCACGAACCGTCGATAATAGCCAGCTAGACCCAAAAAACTACGTATCTCAAAGACACTCTTCGGTCACTCCCAATCGGTAACAGCATCTTTCTTTGAAGAATCCACTGATGCCCCGTATGTTGACACCACGTGTCCCAAAAATCTCACCTCCGACATCCAGAATTCGCACTTCTCGTATTTCACATACAAGCGGTGCTCTCTCAAAGTTTGTAGCATGATCCGCAAGTGATCATCATGTGCCTCCATAGTGGGTGAATATATCAGAATATCATCCACAAACACCACCACAAAGCTGTCCAAGTAAGGATGGAACATCCAGTTCATCAGATCCATAAACGTAGCTGGTGCGTTCGTCAGACCGAACGGCATATCCAAAAACTCGTAGTAACCATAGCGAGTCCAGAAGGTAGTCTTCGCTATGTCCTCATCCTTAATCCTCAACTTGTGGTATTTTGATCTCAAGTCAATCTTTGAGAAACAGCTCAAACCCTTCAGCTGGCCGAACAAATCATCTATCCTCCGCATCGGGTACCTGTTCTTCACTGTAACCTGATTTAGCTTCCTGTAGTCGATACATAAACACAAAGATCCACTTTTTTCTTGGAAAAAAGAGCAGGAGTTCCCTATGGTGAAGTACGCAGACGTATAAACCCTATGTCTAGCAACTCCTATAGCTGCACCTTGAGTTCACGCAACTCAGCGGGTGCAAAGCGATAGGACGGCATAGATATGGGAGCAGCTCCAGGAATTAGATCAATAGAGAACTCTACCTCACAACTTGGTGGCAATTCAAATAGATCATCAGGACAAACATCAGGGTAGTTGTACACCACCAGAGGTAACTCTCCTCGAACCCCCTACCTCCTCATCCAACAAAAGGGCTGCAAAAAGGAAACCCAGGTTCCCCTGCCGGTGTACAAATCGTCACCCTCCGTTGATGGCAATCGATAAAGGCACGATAGGTGGTCAGCCAGTCCATCCCTAGAATGGCATCGAATGCAGTCATGTCTAGAATAACAAGGTCGAACATTAAACAACGACAGGCGACCTCTAACACGCAGGATCTATAGATAAGGCTCAACTTCACACTCCCACTCATCGGGGTCTCTACACACAAGGTACTACCCAACCAGTCCATCTCTAACCCCAAGGTAGATGCAAAAGAAGCATATATGAACGAACGTGATGCTCCAGTGTCGATAAGAACACTGACCCATGATCTGTAGACTAGAAAGGTACCTCTGATCATGGAGGTGGTAGCCACAGTATCGGGTACGATCGGTGCTCTAGATAAACTAGGATTTGTAAGAACATAAGCTCTGGCTAGTTCACTGCGGCTCTGAAGTACCGACTGTCTACCTGGCTGAACTGATGCACCCCCTTCTACAAATTTAGACATCTGAACTCTCGATTGCTGATACGTCTGTCATCCTTGGCCAGGTGGAACAACAAGTGCTCTCTGAATGCTCCCTCCTCGAGGACAGTTCCTCCGGATATGCTCAGACTGCCCACACTCAAAATAGACTGGTGGCCCTCTTCCGGGTGCCTGCAACTGTGACTGAGTTTGAACATGTGTTGCACTTCGACACTCTGCCGCATGATGCCCCGGCCGCTGGCATCTATGACAAACAATCTCCCTTTAATCCAATCGTCCTGTTGAAGCTACGTGATGTGTGGATGCAGAAGACTGTGGCTGATAGGACCCCACTAGGTAAGAACTCAGACCAGATGTCTGCTGACGCTTGTCCCTGCATCCCCAAGACTGTGCACGTCCTCCGTCCTACTGTCCTCGACTATCTCTGTCTCGACGTGTCTCATTTAAAGTAACCTCCACCTTCTTGGCGGTCTCCACTAACACTGTAAAAACTTGTAGCCTCAGTGCTGCCACTTTATCTCGAATAGCAGGCCTCAAACCCCTCTCAAACCGTTTCGTATGGAACTCCTCAGAAGGTACAATCTCCTGTGCAAATCGAGATAGGCTAGTAAACTCAGCCTCGTACTCAAGCACTGTCATCGTCCCCTGCATCAGAAACAGGAAGTCCTCTCTATAGCGATCCCTCAGAGTCGCTGGAAAGTATTTCTCCAGAAATACCTTCGTGAATGCATCCCAGCTGCCTACCACTATGGTCTTGGCGAACTTCCACCACATATGAGCACTCCCTCTCAGCTGGAAGGCTGCACATATAACCCTCAAATCATCTTCCTCAATCTGAAGCGAATCAAGGATCCTAGTAACCAGCTCCAGCCATTCTGTGGCAACCATGGGATTGCGATCCCCAAAAAGGTAGGAGGGTCCAGACGGTGAAACTCGCGCATCGCAACCATCGCCCTCAGCTCAGGTACGGTCTCTCTCCCCTATAGGCCTCAGCCAGTTACCGGATGGAGCCGACCATCTCACGCAATAGATCTCCCTCAGCAACAGGTCCTTGGGGGTGCATTAGCATCCCCAACATCTGGGACTGGAACGTCCCTTCGGCCAGAACCACGGCCCCGGCCTCATCCTCCCCGCTTGGACATAACTCGGTACAAAAGTAACATAACAGGATAAGAATCCATATAGCATGTTATTGCTAACGTAAAAGACAGATAAACATGGTAACACATAGCCACGTAGATCATGTCATCACATATCTCACATACCGAGAAGAACGGATAAGAAAGACTCATCCATTTGGATAATCTACTAAGATTCCTTGCTAGAAATCACGTCCGCAAAATGCGTCCCTAACATGGCTCCAATGTATGTGAATCCAAACGCCCGAAGGCAAGACTAATCAATCCTAAGGTCCAACCTCCATACCCACGTATACACAATCATCATGCTGAATAGGCTATCATGCTTATGTAAGAAAACTCTTGAACACATGCAACTAAGCACAGATACATCCTTACAAGGTGATGTACCCTATTTTCCATGGCTCATAGGTATTCGAACCCAGAGCTCTGATACCAAGTTGTCATTCCTCAAACATTCAGGTCACGCAAAAGCCCACCAAAACACCCATTTAAAGAAAATAGGTTTTACAATTGATAATTAAAATGTACATCATTTGGATAAAAGATCCCCACAGTTCAACTCTCATAAACTGAAAATATGTATCTCATACATGAATAAACATATCGCGAAAAGGCATACAAAACCAACCTCAATAGGCGTCACATGTGTAAGTACATGTCTCAAAAAGGAAAAACTATAGGAAGTCTTCCATCACATCTACAACTAGGTCAACTCCTCGTGCTCACCTGAGAAGGATTTTACAGCAAAATCCCACACCGTAAGCCGAAACCCAATAGAATATAGACAATAAAACTGTAAAGCAGGCTATACAATTACACACACACAGGCTCAACAACAGGAGCCAAAAAGGTTTTCCTTCCAAAATCACAAGTTTTTCGTCAGACTAACACGAGTCTTAAAAATATTTTATCTCATAAAATTCTACATTTTTCATCCTTCAAACTATTCATATCATCCTAACAGATATCATGCCACAGTTAAGGAAATGCTATAAATAAAATAGTAAGCTCCACTCAGGCCATACAGCCGAGGAAAAAAGATGCAAATAAAATCTTATATACCGACTCTGTCGTATAGACAAAGGTAACAACTATAGACTCCTGTCCATTACCCTAGTCTTGGACCACTGAAGGCCTGTAAGGTAATAACAAGTTCTATACGGAGTTACAACAACAACGCCATTCACGGAGGCAACCGACTTCTTTACGGATTTCCCTAACCGATGGGAAAGCACCCAAATCACACACTTGTTTCTTTACGGTTTGCCACGACCGATGGACGAAACATAACCAAACCACATTTACGGGGATTAACCCGAGGGACCGAAGCGAACCCACTCTGCACACGTTTTTGGACTTACACCAAGGACCAATAAAATCCCAACTCAAATCACACTCTGTCACGGTACATCTATGGAAACATTTAAAAATCCACCGTAGTTCAACTACGAAAAACCCGCAAAATAGTTTATACAACACATGTATAAAAGAGGTCCAATCCATCAAAATGGAGATCTAAAACTATTTCTAACAAAACATTTAAGATTTGAGACTCAACCCCACGGGTTCGCTCCAAACCTCCAAAAAAACGTTTTTCACCCGATTTCACAAAACACTTCGTTTTCAAACTTCATTTTGAAAACTACGAATACCACGTACCCAAAACATGCATACAATTGAGAAAAGGCGTAAAAACCCAGTTTAACCCAAAAATCACGATTTAAGACATGTAAACAACATTTTATGCATTTTTACCCGGTAAAAGCAAGTATAATTGCATATAACACCTTCATAACAGTAGTGGGTCTAGAATGCTACCTCAGAGAGTCAAGAACTCGACGTCTCAAAACTGAACGGCGTCATAACGAGAATCCGACTCGATGTATGCGAAGCCCTCGGCCCCGACAGCAAGGATCCACAAAGGAATCAACAACAAACTAAACCCCAGGCCCTCAAAGTTAGAGAGAAGGAGGAGAAAATGGAAACTTAGCACTTAAAAAAGCCTTTCCAAACACTCCAGCCCTTGGAACCTCTTATAAGCGCATCAAAAAGGCTGTTCAGTCGACTAAAGAGAGCACTTTAGTCAACTGAAGCTCCTAGAAAAATGTGCACCTCTTCAGTTCAGTCGACCGAACCAAGGAGTTCAGTCGACCAAACTCCCAAAAACCAGATCAGTCGGCCGAACGAACCCCCGCAGTCGACTGAACCCTTGAGCAGAAGCCTATTGGTTTCTGTTATAATTTCAAGGCTCCAAAACCAACCCAACCCACCTAACCAAGGTTCGAGAAAGCATAAAATATATTTACACATGCTTTTTTACAACTTTAAAGCATAAACCATGCATCGATGCTATCATATACTGGAATAAAAGCGTCATGTATATAAATAACATAAAAGAACAATGTTTTGGGTCTCACAGAAGCAGCGAGAGAGAGAGAGAGAGAGAGAGAGAGAGAGAGAGAGAGAGAGAGAGAGATGTTGGGGAAGGACACCGACGATGGCTCGGCGTCGTCGTGGGAAGTTGGTCGGCAATGTGACTAGCGGAGATCGGTAAAATTTGCGGCGAAGCACGCAGTGGTGGTGGCCGAAACCTCTCTGTGGAGCACCGCCTCAGTTTCTTCTCTCAAATTCTATTTGTTGGATCCATGGAAGAGCTAAGATGCTCTCCTTCTTCTATCACCAATCAGAGATCTTCTCTGAGAATTTAAGGTATTACACGCACCCTAGCTCTTCCTACCCGCACCGCCTAAGTTTTTGCTTTTCTTCTTTTTGTTCCTAATTCTGGCCTTGGTTGGAGCTCCAAGCTCCAACCCATGCTTCTTTCTAAAATTAACAAGCTAGACGCCCCACATTGGAAGCTGATGAGAAGATTAATTGGAATCAATCAAAGAGCACCATAACTAGGGATGGCCAAAAATCATGGTTTAGCTAAATCTAAGGTTTTGGCAATGCTAGCATCCATGAGGTAGGATTCTGACTAACCTTAGTGCTTTGTGTTGATATGGGTTGAATACAATTGAACATATATTAACAATAGGAGCTTAAACTATAAATTGAGAATATAACCAAATTTATGGGTTTATAGGGTCTAGTCACATATGAATCTTCTGTTAAGAAGAATTTCAGAGTTGTGTAATGAAATTAAAGAAGATGACTTAAGCTTTTGTGGATGAGGGAAGCAATATTTTAAATCCCACTCAAAAGAGCTTATTACAAAGTTTAATTTATCTAGGTATTACGTGAGATTTGTGGCTCAACTTGTTGAACCTTAAACTTTGAGAATATGTCAAAAACATAGTTTAGACCATGAATTATGGATTGACTACGTAAGATTCCTAAGAACCCCGTGAACCATAGGTTTATTGGTTGAGAAATGAAAATTTTAACTAACTTCTTGAATAGGTTAACCTGTGCACATAAGATTTGGATTTCAATAAGAAATTGGGACAAACAAGATTTTGAAATAGAGATAAAAAATTAGAAGTGGTAATTGGAATTATGACTTGATCCATAAGACTCTAGCTTTGTACTTAAAATGTAAGATTATGATGGTAAAGATGAGAATCAAAATTAAATAGC
>JAOTRH010153111.1:0-81073 GCA_034768845.1 Heliamphora exappendiculata | reverse complement strand
TAATTAATTTTAATTAAATAAAAAAAACTTTAGATATTTTATTTTTTACAAAATATCACGTTTAAGATAATTTTTTTAAAATAAGATATTTTGCAAAAACGTAAAAATTAATTTCAAATATTGAATTAATTAAATAAATAAATATTTAATCAAAATAAATTATTATTTTTCAAAAAATGTGAAACAAAAAATAAAATTAATAAATATCTTTAATCACTACCTTAGCTGAAAAGTTAGAGAAAAAACTGTACATTTATTAAATTTTATTTGTTACGCATTTAAACACATAAAAATGGCTTGATAAATCAGAATATTTAGAATCATGTACGCGAAAAGATGCTTGCTTCTTTCAGATCATGTGACTTTCGAAATAAATAAATTTATTTTAATTAAACAAATTTTTATAACCCTAAAAATGTTTTAAAAATTTAAATGGGAGAGGGAATTTATTCACAGATAAATCATGCGGTCTCCATCACCAGTTTGTAGGTGATGTAATAAAATCCTGCGTGTTGGTACTAAGGCTTTCCTCCCCATCAGACAGATTAATTGCGGTATTGCCAATACAAACCTCCTTTAGAAATAATTCTGAATAATTGTTAGTTTTGATCACTTCTCAATCTGAAGTGTTCATTGCAAAGTGATTGATTTGGGATTAGGTGATGGTTAATACTTAACTGTATATTATAGTATCATCTCTATCTGAGTCATTGCTATTATATACTAAACCAAAACTATATCAGCTATTTAATTTTACTTGGCATGGTCAGTTGCCTAGATAGTAAAATTAAAATGAATTGGCATGTCTGGTCTTATGAAGAATAGTAGACATCTTCCCATCGAATAGCAGATGGACCAAATATTTTTTTGCTACTTACGCTTGGTTCATATTAATCTAAAAAGGATAAATAGACTAGTAACAGATTGACTTTTGAGTTCATTGGAAGTGGAGGCAATTATAGTCTGTGAATTTTGCTTAGAGGGTAAGATGACCAAGAAACCCTTTTCGGCCAAAAGCTATAGAGCTAAAGAATCGTTGGAGCTGGTTCATTCTGATGTGTGTGGTCCTATGACAATCCGGGCTAGAGGTGGCTTTGAGTACTTCGCCAGTTTCATTAATGACTACTCAAGAAATGGATACATTTACCTGATGCACCGTAAGTCTGAATGCTTTAAGAAATTCAAAAAATTCAAGGCGGAGGTGAAGAAGCCTATGGGTAAAAGTATCAAATCACTAGATCCGACCGTGGTGAAAAATACCTCTTTGGAGAGTTTAAGGATTACTTGTCATTAGAGGGGATTACATCCTAGTTAACTGCACCTGGCACTCCACAGCAGAATAGTGTAACAGAAAAAAAGAATATAACTCTTATAGAAATGGTAAGGTCTATGATGAGTTATTCAGATTTACCTGATTCATTTTGGGGACTCGCTTTACAGACAGCGTCTTACATTCTAAGTTAATACTTTCTACTCCCACAGAATTGTGGACCGGGCGTAAGCCTAGTCTAAAACACATTCAGATTTTGGGGTGTCCAAAACATGTGTTGAAAGGGAATGCAGGTAAGTTAGAACCAATGACAGAAGTCTATTTCTTTGTAGGGTATCTCAAGGGAACAAAGGTTGGTCTATTTTATAATCATAAGGATCATAAGGTCATTGTTAGTACCAATACCCGATTCTTGGAAGAAGATTATACTATGAATTACAGGCCCAAAAGCAATATTATTCTAAAAGAACTGAGAGAAAATACCAGTAGAACGGAAGAACAAGTCACTGATATCTCATTACTTCATCGTAGTGGGAGGATTATTGGAACAGGTGCAAATCAAGAATAGGGTGTTGATGCACAGGGTTCTAATTCTGCATAGCGTGTTACTGCTAGTACACAAACACAAGTAGTGCCTCGTCGTAGTGGGAGGGTTGTTCATCAACCTGATCGGTATATGTTCTTGGGAGAATTTTTTGACAGGATCCCGACAGAACTAGATACCGAGCCCTGTAACTATAATGAAGCACTTCAAGATAAAGATGCAGACCTTTAGCAAAGGGCTATGAATTCAGAGATGGAATCTATGTATTCTAATCAGGTATGGAAACTTGTAGAACCACCCGAAGGGATAAAATTCATTGGATGTAAGTGGATCTACAAGAGGAAGAGAGGAGTAGATGGGAAGGTTAAAACCTTCAAAGCCAGGCTTGTTGGTAAAGGGTTCACTTAAGCCGGTAGCCATGCTTAAGTTGGAGGAGTATCAAGCAGTCCTGCATTGCTGATTCCACCATAGAGGCTGAGTATGTGGAAACTTCTAAAGCAACCAAGGAGGCCGTTTGGCTCAATAACTTCCTATTGGATCTAGATATGGTACCTTCAATTTAGTCAGTTATTACACTTTACTGTGACAATAGCAGAGCGGTTGCAAACTTGAAGGAGCCAAGGGTCTATAAGAAAGGCAAGCACATTGAGCGTAAGTATCACATGATACGAGAAATTGTACAGAGGTGATGTTGCTGTAACCAAGATTGAATCAGGAGACAATCTTGCAGATCCTTTTACAGAAAGTTTACCGACTAAGACTTTTTATAGTCATGTAGAGGGCATGGGGGTCAGATGTATGGCAGCATGGTTTTAAGAATAAGTGGGAGATTGTTAGGGTTGGTATACTGAAAATCATGTTTTTAGTATTTAATTTGATTTTTTAATAAAATTAATTTTTCATTTTATGAGAATCTTTATGAGCAATGTATGTGTATTAATTCTTTAATGTTATGCATGAATGTCTGATATTTTGTAGACTATTTAATCTGGTGTATAGAGTACGGCTTGCACATAGAAGATCAGATTTTAGGTTTTTGTACAATCTAAGTTTTATGTTTAAAGTTTAGATAGAAATGGGCATACATTGGTACGACTGTAGTATATAATTTTAGTAGACCTGTCTTGGTTATGGGGAACAGATAATAGCATAGTCTATTGTTTCGACTCTTTGTGCTAATGCACTTTGTGTATTGAACGGGACATTTGGAATAATTAATTTTATACTAACTATATAAATTAATTTACACCCCAAAATTATTATGAATAGTACTTATCCTTTTAATCTTGAAATTGTAACGTCCCGAACCCCGGGAACCCATGGACACAACCCAATTTATCTCGCACGAAAGCTATCAACAATGACGTCCTTAAGAACAACACTTTTATTTCCTTTAAGAAATCATAAATAAAATATTTTGTTCTAACGATATACATACGTGCCACAAAGGCTAAACAAAATTTTCAACTTTCAAGAGTTCATTTATAGCACTTGTATTATTACAATTATCCACTTCACTGATTGTACAATCATAATGTAAATACAAAAGAAATATTAAATCTTTTCTCTTAGCCTTTTTCCCACATGCATCCTCTACCCTGATATCGTCCCAAATCCTCGAAACCTAAAATAGTTTTGTATACATACATGAGCCGAAACTCGTAGGATAAAGACTAACTCTATGCTAAGTATGATTTGTGAGGTGTGATGGGTGCAACCGGAATAAACATACCAGTTCCATAAATTCGTTATTTATTTCCACGCATGCTAAGTTATTCATTCATGAAACATTTTTCCAAATATTTCCTTCTTTCACATTCATTCTCGATACCCGATTTTTTACAAAAACCAAATCACATTTTCATTGCCCGGTTTATCACAAAATCGTATCATAAGAATGAACCGGCATCGGGCGCAGCTAATAGAAACCTCTCTCTACTCCCCCAATAGGCTACGTGAAGCCATTGGGTAATAGACAGCTCTATAACTCACCACGACGCAACACCACATTTCAGGGGCCAACCCGTGGGCATGTGGTCCCCATCTTGCGTAAGTTTTTGGTCTTTCACCGCAGACTCGCCAGGCCAACTTAATCCACATCAATTCATACGGTTCATTACTCCCGATACTATCATTTTTCAAGAAAACCTGGGTGTCCAACCCTATAACCGGTTCCTCTCCCAATCATTTTCAAATATTCTCATGTTGATTCACATTTCAAATTTTTTGCTTCATTGTCAAATCACATTCCATATGAGTGTTTAACTTTCTTTTACGTAACTCATGCATCATGCACCATCACATCAATAGCAATCATGTTATTGGAAAAGGAAGCACCCATCATATGTACGTAGAAATAAGTTTAAAACCCATTTATTCTTTTCTAAAAACTTAGAATTTTATGTAATAACCACGCCAAACCCCACTTCAAACTCACCAGGGTTTAGTTTATTATTATCATTCTTATTATTATTAATGTTATTATTCTTTTTCCTTTCAAAAAGAATCAAGCAACACGTTTAAAATCTTTCAAAGGGGCCCATTCGAGGGTTTAATTAATGTAAAAGAGTATTATAGAAAACTAGGGCCAAGGTACCCTATATCCAAACCTTAAAACAAAACATCAAAAATTTAAAAAGGTCTAGACTACTCGATCGGTGAGAAGACTGCTCGAGCAGTCTCTCACCTGCACCAAAGAACTGAGAGTATCAAAAGACCGCCCGATAGACCGCTCGAGCGGTCTATTGATCGGTTATACTCCTGATTCTTTTTCAAGCCAAAGAAATTTGGTTTTTTACACCGAAAACTTTTTTAGTACCTTTCACCACATTTTTAGCACAAAAAATAACCTATAAAAAGAAAGAAAAGTCATTTCCAAAATCTCGCTCGGGCCACAAGATTATGTTGAAGAAAAAACCAAGCAAAACCTTTAACTTTTAAAACCATTGTTAACCATTTCTTGAAAAACCCCAAAGCGTTCTCAAAATGTTGGATACATAAACCATGTTTCAATGAATAGCTCCGAATCTTTAAATTTAGCTAAAATACTAATATTAGTTCATAATTTACCAAATTGTCTTTCCCAAATAATAATTCAAAGCTTCAATCCTCAACAAAACCCTTCAATGTCACAAACCCAAACTTTCCAATTTTGTTCGCTTTTCACAAATTTCATACATCCTAAATATCACATAAGATTCACACAACTCAATTTTCTCTAATTACCCATACTCAAGTCTTAGTTTTATACATATAACATGCTAGGATTTTCTATAAAGAAATAAAATCAACACAAATCATAATCAAATCACAAGTGAGAGTCTAGATCCTACCTCAAGGACATTCCACCATCAAGAATCGAACCTCTAGTGAGCTCCAACCCACCAAAACTCAAAATGCATGTCTTGAAGGAGCTTCCAACGAACACTTACGCTCTACTACGGTGGCTCGTGCATGAAAACGGCAAGATCTTGGTCTCCAACAAACATAGTAACTCCTAAGAGCCTCCTAAAGCTAAACCCTAGATCACTCCTAAGCTTTAGAGACAGAGGAGAGAGGAGAGAATGAGAAAATTAACCCAAAAATCGAGATTTATAGCCTCAGTCAGTTAAAGACCGCTTGATCGGTCTCTGCAACTGCACTTTTAGCCCGACTTTGAACAAGCATATCTCCTTCATCCGAACTCCAAATAGGGTCGTTCTTATGCTCAAACTAAAGCCCCAGAAGTCTAATTTCCAATTGTTCAAACTTCATACCAGAATTTATTTTGTACAAAACGTTATGGTTAAATTAGTGAAGGTATGTCACTTTTCTTCACACACTTTTCACATATTTTTGTCCAAACATCTATTAGAGCCTTATATTTTTCCTCTAACATACCTTTCATGCATACCAAAACTCAAAACATCACCAAGCTCAAGTTTTAATTCTTACTCCCATCAACACTTCATCATTTCTAAAAGAAAACGGGTCGGGGTGTCACAGAAATAATTATTGATTTGCGTATATTTAATATTCGTTGTTTTGATTCAATAAAGGGTGCGATCTTATATGGATTTAAATTCTCTGTGAGTTGGATAACGATATTATTTATATGACAAATATTAATTATTAACGGAATTCACGTCCCAAAAGATCGGGATTGACGAAACTCCCTTAAGAAAGCTTATAAGTTTTGACCGAATCAAATCCTGCAGATGGATTTAATTATCCGGCGGTCAAATAAGTTAAGTGAAGGGCTTAAGGAATATCAAGATGCCAATTAAATTAAATTGTTAGTAATTAAATTTAATTGACGGGTATCGAGAATCTTAACGTGGGGAGAAATGGTAAGCATTTAATAACATGAGCTTAATGCTATATGATCTTGAACTTATAGGTCAGAGTGCAATTATATTTCATTAGTAGTATGAACTGTAATTCAGTATTTTATAAAAATTACAAAAACCGCAACTGGTTTTTCTTAATTGCATATATCGCTATGAGGTTTGCTTAATTGCAAAAACCACTTATACGTGTCTGTGTTCCACTGGAAGTCTTACTCATAATTACTCTCCAGGTCTCTGCTGTGCCCTATATATATGCGGGTAAGCTGAGCCAGTTTCATAACTTGTCTTCTAAAACTAAAGCTGTCTTGGTTCTACCGGTATGAGTTCTTGAAGGATTATAGTCCACACTATATCTGGGAATCGCATAAGGGAATACAGTAGAAGATCTGACAGGAGCTTCAACTCGGATTCAAATCGTAGTTGAAGATTTGACCGGTAAAAATGTATTATTCTAAATTAACTTTGGACGCACGGATTTTATTTTGATCGTTCGTTATCAAAAAAATTATCTGGAGCCCATTTTAGCGATTGCCCATCCAGTTAATATTTTCCGTTAATCGTTTGCAAAAATAAAAATTTTAGCAATCTTGGATTCAACAAATTTTTGATTTGCTTGCTATTCTCTTTTCGTTTGGTATTGCTAGGTTTTAGTTGCCTTGTTCACATGCTTGGTTGTTACTTTTTGTTAATCACATTGTTAACATGCTAAGATTCTAGTTAACATTGAATTATTCATGCTTTCATAGTAATTTTGATCAACATAGTCTTAATAAAGTCCTACTTTACTGTTAGAGTTGGTATACTAAAAATTATATTTTTAGTATTTAATTTTATTTTAATAAAATTAATTTTTCATTTTATGAGAATCTCTATGAGCAATGTATGTGTATCATTTCTTTGATATGCATGGATGTCTAATATTATGCAAAGTATTTAATCTGGTGTGTAGAGTACGACTTGCACACAGAAGTTCAGATTTTAGGTTCCTGCAGAATATAAGTTTTATATTCACAGTTTAGATAGAAATGGACATACCATCGGTACGACTTTGGCACAGAGTTTTAGTTGGCCTGCCTTGGCTTCGGGGAACAGATAATAGCGTCGTCTAAGTTTGGAAAAATAGGTTTTTGGCTTGAAAAATGGTCTGGAGTAAAACAAATTGATAGACCGATTGATCAGTCTATCAATCAGTGTTTGGATACTCTCGGTTCTTTTGTGCAGGCAAAAGACCGATCGATCAGTCTTTTCACCGACTGATCAAACCGATCGATCGATCTAGGAAACTTTGAAAATTTTTGGTGTTTTGTTTCAAAGGCTTGGCTTTATGGTTATGTTTTGCTCCTTTAAACCTTTCTTTCACTTTAAATTAAACCCTCAGTTGGACGTATTGGAAAGGTTTTGAACTCATTTATTTTCTTTTTGAATCGTGTCAATTAAGGTAAGCTTTGGTGGATTTTGGTTTGTGAAACAAGTTTTTCATGGGTGGTTCATGCGGCTCGAGTTTGGGGCGTTACAGATTGGTATAAAAGTATTAAGTTTGAATACCTAAGAATCGTGTGAGTGATTGATCCATTGCGTTAAAGTTTTCATTGATGTGTGACATTCATGACTTGGTGTGCTAACATGCAATATCTTGCATATAACTTGACATTCGCATGCTATGTGTTACGTGGGTGTGGAGGTTAGACTCTTAGGATGATATGTCTAGCCCTTGGGCAACCGGTCAACTAGTTTGGGGTTCAGGTTAAAAAGGCGTTTAGCCAATGTTCATTCTAACTACAAATTTAAACGAGTTAACTGGATTGACGTGCCATTCTGATTAGTTCCCCTCGTCGGGTGTTGCATAAGGTGCGTTGGTGCGATGATCCGTGTTATGTGATGTTTTGTTGAAGAGCGATGTTATCTGTGAGAGATGAGTTGTTGTAAGCTTTGTTTTGATATCTCTCCTGATTCCTTCCTATTTGTAGAGTGATGTTGTCGAGGCGTGAAAGGGGCCGAGGACATGGTGAAAGTTGTGCGTATGCCGAGGTTCTAGAAGAAGGGGATGTTCATACCCCGTAAGAACAAGTGGGTGGTATTGATGTTGTTCAAGAGATGCTTGCTACGACAAGAGCGATGGCCGAGGCGACTAGGATTAGAGTAAGGGCTCCCAAGCCAAGGGCCTTTGTGGTAATAAGAGAGTTCCGACAGTTGGATCCTCTAACCTTCTCTAGGGAGCCAAACCCCAAAGTTGCCACTAAGTGTTTGGAAATAACCACGGTGATCTTAAACACTCGAGAGATCGGGGAGGATGAATTGCGTGTTAGGTTGGTGGCGTTCTAACTTCGTAAGGATGCAAGAGAGTGGTAAAAGTTTGCTAAGACCACTATGGACGACACGTGGATCGCTTTTACTAGGGTATTTTTGAAAATGTATTTTCTGGGTTCGTCAAGAGACATGTATCGGGAGGAGTTTGTCTCTCTTTTCCAAGGGAATCTTATCGTGGTCTAGTACAAGGCCAAGTTCACAAATCTATCGTGGTTTGCACCTGAGATGGTGTCAACGGAGGAGTTACGCACAAAGAGATTTGAAAGTGGTCTTCGACCTTCGATTAAAGATAAGATTACATCATTGGGCTTTTGGGTCTACATCGAGATCATGGAAGCCGCTATCCGATTAGAAAATGCAATGGCAGAGAGCCGTAAGATTAGGGAGAGCAAGTCTCATCAGGGGGCTTCCGGTGCTTAGTTTGAAGGGTGCTAGGTGAAGAGGTAGAATTAGGTGAATCAGGTTCTTATCCCATGGGATCTCAACTTCAGCTACGGTTGGCATCCGCACCATCTATTGGTTCATTAGGGCATTTTGAACATCAGGAGATGGTATGCTACACATGCAAATAACCAAGATACCGTGCTAGGGACTGTACACAGGGAGGACAATAGCAACACAAGAGTCAGACTCAAGGGAGGACCCCATTT
The DNA here is from genome assembly GCA_034768845.1 of Heliamphora exappendiculata. Taxonomy (NCBI): domain Eukaryota; kingdom Viridiplantae; phylum Streptophyta; class Magnoliopsida; order Ericales; family Sarraceniaceae; genus Heliamphora; species Heliamphora exappendiculata. Next base: position 71,974 of record JAOTRH010153111.1, on the reverse strand, counting down.
TCATTTTTTTCAACATGGACAAATGGGTCACTTATGATGAGATTACCCTCAGGAAGGGAGTATTCAGGGTGCTACTGGAGCACATTGGGTACAGGCATCATAAGGGCAACAAAGATACGGCTAGCCACATCAGCATTTAGGGGTACAGTTAGTGAGGACAGCAGGAGGTACTACCTCAGCTTAGTTAGTGAGGCAGATGGGAGCTAGGGGCAACAGTGGACAGGATCAGAGGAACCAAGGACGAGTGTATGCTCTTATGGAGCCCAATATGTCTGCAGCACCTATCGCGCCAAAAATTGCCGCCAGTCTTTCGATGATGCGAGGTACATTCTTAGTGTACCATTCTTGGGCCAGTGGTCTCGTTGACACCAGAGCATCGGCATTAGGGTTAGAGATAGACGTGTTAGGTAGTGCCTTATGTGTAGAGACGTCGATGGGTGAGACTACCGTGTTGAGACATGTCTGTAGAGCTTGTGATATGGAGATTGCCGACCACTGCTTGATATTTGATTTTATCTTGCTCAATATGACCTTGTTCGATATTATCCAAGGAATGGATTGGTTAACCACCTTTCGTGCCTTCATTGATTGCGACCGACAGCGAGTGTTTGTTTGCACACTGTAAGGAGATTGCTTTTATTCTGTGGGTGATCATGACAACGGTTTAGCACCTAGATCCCTTAGATCGCGAAGCCGTGATAGCCTTAGCCTCCTTTTCTCTACCTTATCGGTGAGAGAGATTGATTCTACTTGGGGAGAGCTCCCTCCCATTGTCTGTGAGTTTCCAGACGTGTTTTTGAGTGATTTGTTTGAGCTTCTGCCATGACGGGAAGTCAAGTTTTCCATAGATCTCATTTCGGGGGCTGCCCCCATTTATATGCCTTCGTACCATTTTGCACCGGCTAAGTTGATAGAGTTGAAGGTGCAGGTCCAGGAATTGTTGGACAAGGGGTTCATCCACCCCAGTGTGTCTCCTTAGGGAGCTCTGGTATTGTTTGCAAAGAAAAAGGATGGGTCATTGTGTCCTTGCATAAATTATTGTAAGTTGAACCACGTGACCGTTAAAAATAAGTATCCTATGCCTCGTATCGACAACCTGTTTGACCAATTAAAGGGTTCGTGTTGTTTCTCGAAGATCGACTTGAGATCGGGTTATCATCAGTTGTGGGTCAAGGAGGAAGACATTCTGAAAATAGCCTTTCGTACCCGTTATAGAAATTTTGAGTTTCTAGTCATGCCTTTTGGACTGACTAATGCGCCAGCGACATTCATGGACCTTCTGAACTGTATCTTTCACCTTTACCTTGATCAATTTATGGTGGTGTTTGTGGACGACATCTTGATTTACTCATCCTCGGAAGAAGAGCAAGAGGAGCATCTTCAAATTGCCTTACAATTGTTGTAGGAACATCGATTATGTTCCAAGTACGACAAGTGTGAATTTTAGTTGCCAAAGGTGAAGTTTTTGGGACATATAGTTTCGGGAGATGGGGTGATAGTGGATTCTTCTAAGGTCGAAGTTGTGATGGAGTGGGAAAAACTGAAAAATGTGTTTGAGATTCGAAGCTTCTTAGGCTTAGTATGTTACTATCGTCGGTTTGTGAAAGACTTCTCTAGGCTTGCAGCACCTATGACATGCCTTACATGGAAGGAAATCAAGTTCTTATAGAACGATAGTTGTGAGCTTGCCTTTCAGACATTGAAGACGAGGTTGACCAGTGCGCCCATTCTAATCGTACCAGAGAGAGGACTTGGCTATGCCGTTTATTATGATGCGTCACACGAGGGGTTGGGTTGCGTGTTAATACAACTGGGTAAGATGGTGGCCTATAGATCAAGGTAGTTGAAAGTTCATGAGAAGAACTACCCTACACATGATTTGGAGCTCGTAGCAGTGGTCTTTGCTCTAAAGACCTGGAAACACTACTTATATGGAGAACGCTTCGAAGTGTTCTCAGATCGTAAGAGTTTAAAGTACTTATTTTTGTAGAAGGATCTGAATTTGTGTTAGAGAAGATGGATGGAGTTCTTAGGAGGTTATGATTTTGATCTACAGTATCATTTGGGTAAGGCTAATGTGGTAGCCGACGCCCTTAGTCGGAATTCTTTGAGCGCATTAACCCACGTGGCCGTTAGGGAGTAGAGTATGCTCGGGGAGGTCGGAGAGTATGACCTTTGATTGGGAAAGTTGAGTGAGTACGTTATCTTGTTCACGGTAGTTTGTCAGCTTACCCTTGTTCACGACGTTGTTGAGGCACAATAGTCGAATGCAGAAAGTTTGAGGTTTTGGGAGCGAGTATTGAGCGGCAAGGATGCCAAGGAGTGGGTTATCCACTCCGATCAGAGTTTGAGGTTTGTGGGGAGAACATTTGTGCTTGAAGTGTGTTGCGGGGACGTGCTTCGTGAGTTTCATCACTCACGCCTAGCAATGCATTCGGGTGGCACTAAGATGTATTATGACATGCGTAGGCAGTTTTGGTGGAGGGGTATGAAGAAAGACGTTGCGCTTTTTGTCTTGCGTTGGCTCACTTGTCAACAAGTGAAGGCCGAGCATCCGAAACCCGCAGGCCAGTTGCAGCCATTGCTAGGGTCAGAATCAAAATGGGAGAACATCACCATGGATTTCGTTTCGGGCCTTTCGAGGTCGTTGAGAGGGCATGATGCTATGTGGGTTATGGTGGACAGATTGACCAAGTCAGCACATTTCCTACCAATTCACATGATGGATTTAGTCAATAAACTTAGAAAGCTTTATGCGAGTGAGATTGTTAGACTCCACGAAGTGTCGATTTTCATCATTTTTGACCAAGATCCTCATTTCACGTCACGTTTTTTGGCAGAGTTTGCAGCCAGCTATAGGGATGAGTATCCTTCTTAGTACTTCTTTTTACCACCAGACGGATGGTCAGTTAGAGTGCACCATTCAAATACTTGAGGTATGTTACGAGCGTGTGTTTTAGACTTTCAGGAGTCATAGAAGGATCATTTTCCGTTGGTGGAGTTTGCCTACAACAACAATTATCAGTTGAGCATTGAAATGGTGCCTTATGAGGCATTGTATGGTAGACCTTGCAAGTCACCCATTTATTGGACCGACGTTGGTGAGACAGCCGTGTTAGGGCCCGATCTTGTGCGCTAGACCATAGAAAAGATTATCGCAATCCGTAAACGTTTAGTAACCACGAAAAACCATCAGAAGAGTTACGCAGATAAGAGGAGGACCGTTAGCTTTTGAGCTAGGAGACCATGTGTTCTTGAAGGTCTCGCCACGGTAGGGTTTAATGAGATTTGGTGAGAGTGGGAAGTTATCACTACGTTTCATCGGGTCATTTGAGATCCTTGATAGGATTCGAGAAGTAGCCTATCGCCTAGCCTTGCCACCACAGTTAGCCTCCGTGCACAATATTTTTCACGTATCTATGTTGCGTAAATCTGAGCCAGACCCATCCCATGTTTTGGATTGGACAGAATTGAGGGTAGAGGGCGATACTACTTACGAGGAGAGACTGGTGAGAATCTTTGATGCTAAAGAACAAATCTTACGAGGGAGAACCATTTGGTATGTAAGGTGTTATGGCTTCACCACGGCGTCGAAGAAGGTACGTGGGAACGAGAGTCAGGAGGTCGTGGGAAATACCTTGAGTTGCTTAGTTCTTGATGTATACCTAATTTCGAGGACAAAATTTCCTAAGTGGGAGAGGTTGAAGTGACCCGACCTGTTTTATTTTTAAAAAAAGGACTAACTATTGATTTTGGGTAAGACTTAAATCTTGATTTTGGTAAGTTGTTGGAGAGCATTTTGAGCTTGGATACGCATGTTAAGATATGTTGGGTGAAGAAAATAATGTTCCAAAAGATGTCGGGACAAAAATATGCAAAAAGTGTGTGAAGAAAGTGGCATACTTTCACTATTTTGGTCATATCTTTTTGTACAAAATGGATTCTAGTATGGGGTTAGAACCATTGGAAAGTATACTTTCGGGGTTTGAATTTGAGTACAAGAACGACCATGTTTGAAGTTTGGATGAAGGAGATATGCTTGTCCAAAGTCAAGCCAACGGTGTAGTCGCGGAGATCGATCGAGCGGTCTTTAGACCGATCGATCATTCTGTGCCAGATAGAAGCTATAAATTATGGGTTTTGGGTTGGTTTTCTTATTCTTTCCTCTTCTCTCTCTCTTTAGAACTAGTGTGGGAGTTAGAGTTTGGGTTTAGGGGTTGTTTGGAGCTTCTTAGCTTCTTTTGCGGAGATCTCTTGCATCCACCTTGGATATTTATCGTTGGAAGCTCAAACTAGACGTTGGAGGCTCCCGTCTCACCCTTTCATCGGAGATTCTCATGGTTGGAGCATTTTCTAGTGAATCTAGCATCTCAAAGGTAAGATCTATGACTATCCTTGAATATCTACATGATATGTATTGTATCTTTGAATTTATGAACATAAGGGCGTGAAAATGGGATTTTTGAAGCCCTAAGTTAGGGTTTGACATTAATGAAGGTTAAATCATAGATCTACAGGTGACTTAACATGGTCCTATCTTCACGTTGTTGTTGAATATGGTTGGATTTGAAAAATGATAGGCTAAGGTTTGAAATTGAGTTTAAACCATGAAAATTAGTGGTTTTGGGGTTAAGAGACCCATATGTTGAAATTGAAGTGATTCGTAGTCAAATTGAGGATTTTATTAACCTATTGTATCTATATCTCATGAGTTGTGTTTGACATGACGATACCGAGTATGAAAATTTGTGGATTTTAACAAAAAACTGAAACATGCATGTAGTGATATGGGTTGGAACAATTGAATAATTAAACTACCGTGTGATGAAATTGAATGAAAAAGTTAGGGCACGAGTTGCTCCTCAGTGAATGACCAAAAACTTGCATAATGTAAGGTAAGCCCTTCCTTTGGATTAATTCCCGTAAAAGCGTGCTCTTGGGCAGCCTACCCATCAATGTTTTAAAGGGAAATTAAAAATGTGTGCTCTCCGTGTTGGGCTATAGAATGGGTATTTATTCCTTGGATCTCGCGTGGGTCAGTGGTGATAAATATGCCTGAGTCTATAGGCATCGTCCGATGTTGGTACTTAAATGAATTGATGAATAAATTGGGTTAGTAAAACCTTAATTAGATGAATGGATAGAATAATGAGATAAGAAGATGTATTGAGTTAATTGAGTATGATAAGAGGATTGGGTATAATGGTTAATTTTACTTAAACTTGGTTATGTATTAGGAATTTGACTTGTAACAAATGATATTGGTTTTGGATAAACTTATGTGTTCATCCCTCATAACCATCTTCATATGCCATGCATATGTTCATTGTTAGTCTTGTTCCTACGAGTTTTGGCTCATGTTGTTTAACAACATTTTAGGTGATAATGGAAAGAAGGTGGTCAAGTGAGAAGCTTAATCTCAAGGACCATTTTTGAAAGCCTTTGGGAATTGAATTACATTCATATAGGGATATCTTTCGTGGACTGTATATCTTGTAAATGTACTTTATTCGATATGATAGTGTGTGTGGGCATCCGTTTTATATGGCCTTAGGGCCGAGAGTACATTCTCTACATGCATGAGAGGACATTTGGGTTTAGTTGTATGCTCTCTTATTCTTAAATCTTTTGTATGGATATCACTAGGGGTTACTTTTCCAATTGTTTGATGTATAGAACCTTCAAATTCCGTTACGAGTTAAATGTGAAGAATCAACCTTTAAACCCTAACTTTTTAGTTGAGAAATGAAGATTTTCTATAAACCCTTGTGCCCCGAGGGAGATTTTGAAATGACTTTTCTTCTTTTTAAAGGTTATTTCTTTGCCTAAAATGTGTTAAATGATACTAAAAATATCTTAAATTTTGAAAAATAGGTTTTTGGCTTGAAAATGGCCTGGAGTAAGACAGGTTGATAGACCAATTGATCGGTCTATCGATCAGTCTTTTGATACTCTTGGTTCTCTTGTGCAGACAAGAGACCGATCAATCGGTCTGGATCGGTCTGGGCAACTTTGAAAATTTATGGTGTTTTGTTTCAAAGGCTTGGCTTTTGGAGTTATGTTTTGCTCCTTTAAGCCTTTCTTTCACTTTAAATTAAACCCCCAGTTTGACGTATCTAAAAGGTTTTGAACTCGTTTGTTTTCGTTTTGAATCGTGTCAATTAAGGTAAGCCTTGGCGGGTTTTGGTTTGTAAAATGGGTTTTTCTTGGGTTGTTCACGTGGTCCGAGTTTGGGGCATTATAGATTATATATTTTCTATATTTGTTTTGTGAAATTAAAAGATTTTCAAAAAGGTTTTTTAAATTATTTTTATTATTTTAAAACTCAATTCACCCCCCTCTTGGGTTACCTAGGACTAATACCTTAAATATTACATGTATTCACTACATGCACAATTCGTCCAAATCACAGCAAGTGATGTATGTTCAACATGAATTTAGGTTAAGAATTCCAATTCAATCATATTTTTTCCATATATATGCAAAGATAATAGTTTCCAAGGATTAGGATCAATACTAACCCTTAAGTCAAAATCAATTTCAAGGCGAACCTCTAATTAAGTTCTAAACATAGATTTACTTCATCATACTGGAAATAACTAATGTTCAACCAAAATTTCTAATTGCTTAGATTCTTATCGAATCTCAACTTCCACATTTAAACAAGCCTCCAAACCAACCCTAAACCTTTAATTTTTTATTTGTAATTAAAAACTTAAGTCACTCTAGACTTTCACTATCTCACATCCAACCTACTAAGGCACATGATCCACCCACGGGTACTTACGACAACCAAACGAACCCAAAAGGAAAACCATTTTTGAATACACGCCTTGCCTCTGTTGTTTCAACAAACCATTTTCTCCAAAATGATTTTAGAAAAGAGAGTTAAACCATTAAAAGGAAGATTCTTGGGGCTTCCATTTTATCACAAAGGGGTTATAGAACGGAGCCCAAACGAAAAGATAACTTTTATTTAAGAAAATAAATTTTGGAACCCAACACAGGCAAGTTTGCTCGAGCGGACTAGTAATCGCTCGAGCTACCAATTGGCTGAGAGTAGCCCAAAATTCAGAATAATAGACCACTCGAGCAGACCCCACATCGCTCGAGCGGTCCTCTACCCATGAGCAAAACAGAAAAACCCACTTTAACTCCAAAAACCCACAACTCACTTTCTTTTCTCTCAAAGGGACAGTCTTAGGGTATAACATAGTAAAAACCAGTTTTCACCCATCCAAATACAACCAATTAACCTCTCAACATCCCTCGTAAGAATAAAAAAGAGTGAATCATTCATAAAACATCCTAAACTCCCAACTTATATACCCAAACCCATTATTCTTTTTACCTTCCCTTCAGAAAGCTTAGATTTTCAATACACATGGTCATCAGAATACATATCAACACAAGACATTCGAATTAACTGAACTAAGCCTTCAATTTCACATTTTAACTTAATTCACACCTCAAACCTAACTCTCACCGTTGTATCTCATAATTAGGGTTGTCAAAATCAACACAAGATTCAACACTAATCGACACCTAAACCCATGTAACTCATCCCTTTTCACAAACAATCAATTAAATCCTTCTAAATACCAACCTTCAAGATCCCGAGAGTTAGTGTTTCAACAAAAAAAGGGGTTTAATTTTGTTTTTCATGAATAAATGAAATTACTCACATACCTAAGAGATTTATTCAAGGTTAATCAAAATCTTACCTTTTGGGTTAAAAATTTAAAACTTTAATCGAACCCAACTTTCGCAAAAGGGCCTAAATTCGCCAAATCCTAGAATCCAAATGGTGGAGAATGTTGCCCTCGTCGTGTAGATCGATTCTCTGTCTCCATGGTGACATCGAAATCCAAGCGAAAGTAACAAAAATAGAAGGGAAGGAAAGGTTTCTAGAATCTCTAACAATGGAGAGGGAGGAGAGAAAAAGAGAGATGAAGGAGAAATAGAGAGAAAGATGATCGGTGAGGGCGGTGGGGGTGGGTGTTGGGGCTTGGGAAGCTTCTTTGAGAAGCCAAGGGGAAAGTGGGCCGCACCCTCCACTCATTCACACAAATCTCAAAATTTCATTATACAATGTATTTTTAATTCACATGCGTACACCAACTAACTTTAAAATTAATAATTTTTAAAATTTATAGTAACTCAAAATTAATTTCTCAAAAATTATTAATTTTTAAAATTATACTCGAACCAAATCTCTCGGGCCTCCACCCATACAAGCAGGTCTAACAAAGCATAATATGAAACTACAAAGCCCACTGGCCACGTCATCATAACAAACTTATGAGCTCGAAATTAATTCCACACCGGTAAATTTTCATGTACGATTTAATAAAAAAATAAAATGGGACCGTGTCTCACATATCATATGGGTGGTGGCCAGTGGGCTCGGTAACTCTCATTTGAGTTTTTGGTGAATCTGTCGATGAACGTGGAGACTTGTGAATTTTAATTCGGGGATAGTCTTAAAATTTGGTAATTTTTTATAAATTAATTTCGATATAATATAAATTTAAAATATTATTTTTGATGTTATTAATGCATAAATGTGGGTTAAAAATACATCATGAAAATTAATTTTGGGTTGGGTGAAATTTGGGTGGAGGTGGACCCCACTTGGTGGCTTCTTTAGGAAGCTATGATGCAAGACCTAAATCTCCCCCCTGTCCAACATCTTCTTCTCCTCTCTCTCTCTCTCTAAACTCCATTAAGGGACATTTGAAGTCGTAAACTTTCCTCCCACATTTGATGGTCTTTGGCTTCACAACGTCGCAAGGACGAAAAACGCTCAACTCAACGAGGGCTACTTAACTACTTGAGTGGATTTTTGTTTTGACGCTTTCGAGGTTTTCGCAAGAAGTTAAATTTTTTAGTTTTCAACTCAAAATAGTAGGATTCTAGAATAACTTGGTTTGGATGCTTGATTTATGTGATTTAATCCATTTTTAGTTCTTTAAAATTTGATGAGAGTTGTTATTTATGCTTAAAACCCTAGGTTTTATTTTTAAAGCATGAGATGTATTATTGTTGAATGAATGGAGCTTTTGTATGGTTGGATGATTGATTTTCAAATTAATTTTTGAAAACAAGAAGGATTTATGAAAATATTACACAAAATATGGATTTTGATGATTTTTGAGCTAACCTTGAAGGTTGGATTTTGATTTTAAGAATTAGTTGAAATTGTAAATATTGTGGTAATGTTTATTGATAAATCCATGGATTTTTGGATTGTACACACGGTGATGTGATGGTTTTTGTTTAAAGAAATTATTAAATGTACCAAAATAATGTGGTTGATTTGGGCTTACATTACTTCTCGGTGATTGTTTGAGAATTTACGCAAATAGGTGCTTTATTCCTTCGGATTTGCCCTCATAAATGAAGTGGTTGCCCAATTTCGGGTGTTTGTTGTTGTGACAAATTATAGAACTTGTGATTGCCTAGCAGGACCTTGTGTCCCCCAGACCTAGGTCAATATGACGAGAGTCTATAATTGTCAACTGTGTCCATGGGGCAACAAGATCAGTACATAATTAAATCATTTATGCTTATGGAAGTTGTTGGAATACAAAGATGTGTTTATTCATTTTCAAATCATTGAGCAAATGTGAATTATATGAATATTTGTGATTTTGAAAGAAAATCGGCTTTAGAACTTGTGTTTGATTGAGTAATTCATATAATTTGATAATTGCATGCCATGCATTTACCTGTGTTTGTCTACACCTATTGGTCTTCGACTGACGTTGTTAGAATAAAAATGTTTTCAAGTGAAAAGAATAATCAAGTGATTTAAAGCGGTGAAGTTTGTTTTTTTTTTTTGAACCATGTTGTCACGCCCCAAAATCTAGGGTCCGTGAAAAACCTACCAAGCTACCAGTTTGAAAAAAAAAAGATTGGATTTTACTGATAAAATAATTATCCAAAAAAAAAAGTAATATATCTTTTGGAATTTAAAAGGATACCCAAGGTCCACTCTTAGTGCAACATGCATATCTGTCCATACATGTATAATATACAGCCTCAAAACTTACAAAACATGTCTTCAGAAATAGGCAATACATACATGAATACATGTTTCTATAACAAAAAGAAAAACTATACAACAGTCTTCCTGCCACCACGGGAACATCTAGATCAACTCCACATGATCATTAATACCTGAAAAAAGTTTTAACAAATCTCACAATGTGAGACGAAACCCAATAAAAAAATAGACTATGATGTAATAAAACAGGATATACAACCACATATCATAAAGTTAACCCAAAATGGTTTCACAACAGAAAATCCCAAGTTTGCCAACGCGTACACACGCATGCACACACACATATTACCACCACATCTATGTGATTCTACCAACTCGTGATTTTAAAACATAAGCACCGATGCTGAATGGGCATATAGACCCCGTCATGTTACCACCACCCGGCCACACGAGGCCTGTGAAGTAACTGGACGCCCTATACTTCCGATACGACCTGCGTCCTTTCCCGATTCACTAGCCGGCGGGCAGAGAAACCCATTGTGCGGAGTTTTTTGGTATTTCACTGTGGAGCAACTCGTGCCCAAATTTACTCGATCCATAGATCTCAACACGGTCCATTTTTATTATCACATCAAAATCTAAATACACACGTGTGAGTCCAACCCAACAAGGTTCCTCTCACAAAACCCATAACACCGCGAGTCCAATCCAAAAGGTTCTGCTTGCCAAATCCAAAACACCTCGTAACATGTAAGAAACCAAGAAAAGCGTAAAACATATTTTTTACCCGTATAAACATGATTTAAAACATACAATATGACATGTTAGAATTTTTAACCAGTAGAAAAGAGTAAAACTGCACGCAACATCCTTTAAAAATAACATAGTATAGGATCTTATCCTAGTGAGTTAAAACTCGAAGCCTAAAAAATCGAACCTCGTCAGAATGAGAATCTGACCAGATGAAAGCGAAGCTAACAGCGTGAATAGTAAGGATCCACAAGCTGATCGTCAAAAACTAGGTCTGAGCATAATAGAAATGTAGAGAGAATGTAGAGAGTTTAAGAGAAAACGGAGTTTTGGAATTAAAACAGGCGCTAGAATATATATAGGCTCGGCTAAACAGTGCATTCAGTCGATTGAATGGGCTAATGCAGTCGACTGAAGGAGTTCTAGATCTATAAATCTCCTATGCCGACATCACTCAGTCGACTAAATCCCAATCCAGTCGACTAGATCCATCTCCCTATCGACTGAATCCCAATCTAGTCGACTGGATCCACCTCCCAGTCGACTGGTTCGCTGGGAAATGCCAGAACAGATTTTCCAACTATAGGACCAACCAAACAAACCTGAACAAAATTTGAGAAAGCGTAAAACACATCTACACATGTTGTTCTACAACAACAAAGCATAAACCATCCACTAAGGATATACATATAATGAAAAGAAACACATCAAACATGTATATTGTTGGAGACAAAACTGCCAAGATCTTTGTTTTTGCAAACAATTAACGAAAAAAATTAACTAGACGGGCAAATGCCAAAATGGGCTCCAGACAAAATTTTTGATGACGAATGATCAAAATAAAATACGTGCATCCGAAGTTAATTTAGAAGAATACCTTTTTACCGGTCAAATCTTCATCTACGATTTGAATGCGAGTTGAAGCTCATGTCACATCTTCTACTGTATTCCCTTATGCGATTCCCGGTTATAGTGTGGGCTATAATCGTCTCAGAACTTATACCGGCAGAAGCAAGACATCTTTAGTCTTAGAAGACAAGTTATGAAACTAGTTCAGCTAACCCATATATATAGAGGACTATAGCAGGGACCTAGGGAGTAATTATGAGTAAGGCTTCCAGTGAAACACAAACGCGTATCAGCGATTTCTGCAATTAAGCAAACCTCATAGCGGTATCTGCAATTATTAAAAACCAGCAGCAATTTCTATAATTTTCATAAAATACTAAATTACAGTTCACACCAGTAAAGAATTATAATTGCACCCTGACCCATAATCTTAAGACCATATAGCATTGAGCTCTTGTTATTAAATGCTTACCATTTCTCCCCACATTAAGATTCTTAAAATTTGCCAATTAAATTTAATTACTGATAATTTAATTTAATCAGCATCTTGATATTTCTTAAGCTCTTCTACTTAACTTATTTGACTGTCGGATAATTAAATCCACCTGTAAGGTTTGGCCCGGTCAAAAGTTATAAGCTTCCTTATGGGGTATTGTCAATTTCGATCTTTCAAGACGTGAATTCTGTCAATAATTAATATTCGCCATATAAATAATACCACTATCCAACTCACCGGAAATATAAACCCATATAAGATCGTACCCTCTAATAAATCAAAACAACGAATATTAAATATACGCAAATCAATAATTATTTCAGGATTAAGAGGATAAGCACTATTCATAATAACTTTTGGATATGAATTAATTTATATATTTAGTATAAAATTAATTACTCCAAATGTCTCGTCCAATACAAACAAAGTGTACTAGTATAGAGAGTCAAAATAATAGACGATGCTATTATCTGTTCTCCGTAACCAAGACAAGCCTACTAAAATTTTATATTACAGTCGTACCGATGATATGCCTATTTCCATCTAAACTGTGACATAAAACTTATATTTTATAAGAACCTAAAATCTGATTTTCTATGTACAAGCCATACTCTAAACACCAGATTAAATACTATACAGAATATCGGACATCCATGCATAATACTAAAAAAATGATACACATATATTGCTCATAAAGATTCTCATAAAATAGAAAATTATTATTTTTTAAAAATAAAATTAAATAATAAAAATATATTTTCAGTATACCAACCATAACAATCTCCCACTTATACTTAAAATCATGCTGCCATACATCTAACTCCCATGCCCTCTATATGACTATCAAAAGTCTTAGCTGGTAAGCTCTTTGTAAAATGATCTACAAGGTTGTCTTCTGATGCAATCTTGGTCATAGCAACATCACCTCTCTATATAATTTCTCGTATCAGGTGATACTTACGCTCAATGTGCTTGCCTTTCTTGTGGACCATTGGCTCCTTCGAGTTTGCAACCGCTCCTGCTGTTGTCATAGTAAAGTGTAATAGCCGACTGAACTAAAGGTACCACATCTAGATCCAACAAGAATAAAGGTACTGCTCCTGCTGTTACGTTTGTAATTCTCAATTTCAGTATTGATATATTTATCAGTCATATATTTCATGTATATGGTGTGTTAGGAATGAGTAAAATCTGCCTAGTAAGAGTTTCAATCGGAGGGTAATGCCAAGAATAAAGAGATGTTTCTAGATCTTCGTGACGTTTTAGTTTCCAAAAGGTTTCATTTGCCATTTTTTGAGATTGCTTTTGTTCTCTGATAAGAGTATTCTAGGGAGATATCATTTGTATAGAACTAGAATCAGTAAAAATCTTAACACGGGACTAATCCTGAAATATCAATTAATATTTGGAGCTTTGCCAAAATTTTCTTTTTTTTTTTATATGTTAGGTGCAAAGTAAATTTACGTGCACCTCGATTAATTCATGGATATCAAACTTAATAATGTGACATATATGTAATAGTGAATGTAATTTAGGTAGCTTTCAATAGCTAGATAAATTTAACTAGTTAAAAGTGTAAAATGTAAAATAACTAGAGAAATAAATAGTTTGTTGAAGCATTATAGTTTTATATTAACTAGCTATTTTAGGCAACAAAAGAGCAATTTTATCTAGCTTTCAATAGCTAGATAAATTTAACTAGTCAAAAGAGCCTGTGTGAAATACTCTTGCACATTCTTTACGTAATATTTCTGCTTTGTAACATATTTAAAGGTCAAAATTTGTCTCATCCAATGATTAAAATTGTATTTATTTTTTCTCACTTCAATTATTTTACCTCTTCCACTCTCTCCTATCTTACTAAAATTTCTCCTCTCTTTCTCTTCAAATTCAACTTTTCTTTTTATCGCTAATAAAAAGAAATTTGCATGTGCCAATGTATAGAATTTTTTTGAATATATATATGTATACATGAAAGATCGAAAAATAAAATTAACTTCATATTTTCTATTAAAATTAAAAGTAAATATAATACTATTGGTAGTGATATTAAAATATTAAGATGTGATCTCTGAGTGTGTGTGATCATTACAAATGAAGAGTATTACAGTAAGATAAAAAACACACAGTCACGTGATGCTTGGATGTGAACATGTGGTGTGGTGTTTGGGTGTTACGACCAAAGGGATGCAAGTTTTTATAATTAAGGTAAGAATTTTTTTTTTCAAAAAAAATGGAGACCAATGTTAATTTTTAAAAAGAAAAGACAATTAACTTCTTATAATTTTCAAATATTTAAAAATTGAAGAGGAGACTAAAAAATGGATAGGGTCATTATCTCCTAATCCCCTCTTGATTGTGAGGAGAGATTTTAACTGTAGATACGAATTTGCTTAGTACACCTCTTTAGGTTTATCGTATAATATTTATTTATGCATCTTGTATAAATATTATTATATATTTAATACTTATGTTTAATAAAGATGTGTGTATTTTGAATATCCGTGACAAATGAATACATGTATAAGTGTTAGTATGTAAACAAATAATATAATATAAAAGAAAAGAAAAAAAATAACATTCGAACAAGATAGATATCCTAGAATTCAACAAAAATGAAATATATGGCTTTGTTTAGGCAAATTTGTGTAGTTTTTGCACATTTTTATTTTTTCTGTACTTTTTTGTTTTTCAATTAAAATTTTTATTTTTTCGAATCGTCTCAATAACTCGAATGAAAAAAAATTTAGTTAAAATATAAAATTTTTTTTATTAAACAAAAATAACCATCATCAAAATCTGCCTTATTAGATTATTTTAATTTCTTTTAGATTTTTAAATTTTTTCTCAAAATTTTACTTTTTCACCTCGCCTTGATGGAAGCCTGAGAAGAGTTTGAAAAATATAATAATTTAACTAAATAATAAAAAATTACTAAAAATAAAATAAAATAAATAACATAAATAAATTAGCTATTATCCCAAATAATGCTCAAATTTCTATTTCTCTACGTGGTGGATATGCAAATTGAATAAAAAAAAAAAACAAATACCGGCCTTGAAAAATTTAGCTTGCATTTTTTACTTTCGATCCATTCAATTCATGGTCCATGGATATAAGAAGGGTCTTTTCGTGTAGAAAATTTATTCAATGCATTGTAGCATGGTTAAAATTTGCCTGATATTTTTGGGCACCACATGATTACAAGAGCTTTTTTTTTTTTTATATACTTTTGGTCCATTCAATTCATGATTATTTTTGGGCATGAGAGGAGCCTCTTCGTATAGAAAAATTATTCAGTGACCCAGGATAGGGTTTAGTGATGCCTAACATTTTCGTGCACCACACGATTTTGTGGGTTTTCTTTTCTCGACTTTCTGTCCATTCAATTCATGCTCCATGTACATGAGAGGAGTCTCTTCATATAAAAAAATTATCTCGTGTCCAAGGCAAGATGCCTAATGTATTTGGGCACCACACAAATACACGGGCCTTCATTTTTTGGCTTTCGGTCTACTAAATTCAGAATAACATGTCCATTCAATTCATTATCCAGGGACATAGGAAGGGTCTTTTCATGTAGAAAAATTATTAAATGCCTCATAGCAAGGTTAAGTAATACTTAATGTTTTTGAGCACCACACGATTACGGGGCTTTAAAAAAAAAACTTTCTATCCATTCAATTCATAATCACGTGCCATTCAATTCGAGATCCATATACATAATAGGAGTCTTTGCCCTATCTTGGTTGGTTTTCGAGAATGGTTCATGTGTCTCTGGTTTGGGAGCGTGACATCAACGGTCCATTCATTTGTTATAAAAAAAAATAACAAAACATTATGATGCATTTGACACAAGGTCTAGACGAATGTTTGATCGATGCTGCCATTTAAGCAAAAGTTTAGGAGTTAGTAAGCAGGAAAAATGAGATGTTGTGCAAAAGTTCAGTGGCAATAAATGTAAGGACAAAATATACTAACCTCTTTCTTGAGACATCAGATTTGCCAATTTACCATTGAATAGTAGAGAATGCTTTCACTTTGCTAATAAAAACACTTGCACTATTACAAAATGTAATAGGCCCTACCGCATTTGAAGTCGCGTTTCGTAATTACTTGTAAATTAGTTATTTGGAGATCTTTTCTTCTTTAATTTTTCAAAAAGTGAATTTTTTTAAAGAAATACTAAAAATACCATTAAATGGAATAGAAGTCTATAAAATAAATGTCAAACGAAAAATCCAATTTAGGAAAAAAATTTCAATTTTAAAACAGTAATACTTCGAACTTATAATTCCTTTTAATACAATATCCCATAAATTAATCCGTATGGCAATGTTAAGTGATGCCTAATGTTTTTGGGCACCACACAATTACGTGGGTCTTCTTTCAGTCCATTTAATTCATAATCACATGTCCATTCAATTCATAATCCATAGATATGGAAGGGGTCTTTAATGTAGAAAAATTATTCAGTGCCTAGGACAAAGTTCGGTGATGCCTAATGTTTTACGGCACCACACAATTATGTGGGCCTTATTTTTTAGACTTTCGGTCCAGTCAATTCATAATCCTTGGACATGAGAGGAGTCTATTAGTATAGAAAAATTATTCAGTGACCCAAGGCAAGGTTAAGTGGTGCCTAATATTTTTGGGCACCACATGATTATGTGAGCTATTTTTTTAAACTTTCGATTCATTCAATTCACAATCCATGGACATGAGAGGAGTCTTTTCATATAGAAAAGATATTAGTGCCCAGGGCGAGGTTAATTGATGCATAATATTTTTTGGCACCACATGATTATGTGGGCCTTCTTTGTTTTTTTACTTTCGGCCCATTAAATTCATAATCACATGTCCACTCAATTTGTGATCTATGGATATAAGAAGTTCCTTTTTGTGTATAAAAATTATTCGATGCCTAATAGCAAGGTTAAATAGTGCCTAATGTTTTTGAGCACCACACGATTATGGGAGCCTTTTATAAAATAAAAAAAAAATTAGTCCAGTCAATTAATAATCATGTGTCTATGCAATTCATGATCCATAGACATAAGAAAAGTCTTTTCGTGTAGAAAAATTATTCGGTGTCCAAGGCAAGGTTAAGTGATGCCTAATGTTTTTCTGCACCACACAATTATGTGGGTCGTCTTCTTTTTTTGACTTTCGGTCCATTTAGACCATAATCACATGTCTATTCAACTCATGATCCATGGACATCAAAGGGGTCTTTTCATTTAGAAAAATTATTTGGTGCCTAGGGCAAAGTTAAGTAATGCCTAATGTTTTTGGGCTCCACACAATTATATGGGCCTTATTTCTTAGACTTTTGGTCCATTCAATTCATGAACCTTGGATATGAGAGGAGTCTATTCGTATAGAAAAATTAATCGGTGACCCAAGGCAAGGTTAAGTGTTGCCTAATACTTTTGGGCACCACAAAATTATGTGAGCCATCTTTTTCTAACTTTCGGTTCATTCAATACATGATCCATGGACATGAGAGGAGTCTCTTCATATAGAAAAGTTACTCGGTGCCCAGGGCAAGGTTAATTGATGCCTAATATTTTTGGGCACCACATGATTACGTAGGCCTTCTTTTTTTGGACTTTTGGTCCATTAAATTCATAATCACATGTTCACTCAATTCATGATCCATGGACAAGAGAAGTGTCTTTTTGTGTATAAAAATTACTCGATACCTCATAGCAAGGTTACGTAGTTCCTAATGTTTTTAGGCATCACACGATTACATGGGCCTTTTTTGACTTTTGGTCCATTCGTTTCATTATAATATGTCCATTCTGTTCATGATCTAGACATAGGAACGGTCTTTTTGTGTAGAAAAGTATTCCGTGTCCAGGGTATGGTTATGTGATGCCTAATGTTTTTTAGCACCACACGATTAAATGGGCCTTCTTTTTTGACTTTCGGCCCATTTAATTTATAATCACATGCCCATTCAATTCATGATCGCTGGATACAAAAAGGGTCTTTTCGTGTAGAAAATCTTTGTAGTGCCTAGAGCATGGTTGAGTGATGCCTAATGTTTTTGGGCACCACACGATTAATCACATTGGCCTTCTTTTTCGGCTTTCAGTCCATTCAATTCATAATGACATGTCCATTCAATTCATGATGCATGGACATTGTGAGACTTGGTTCCATTTAAACTGATGTAATTAAATATTTACATGATAGTTTAAATGTGTGGTATCATATTTAACCTTGTATGCTTGTTATATATATATTTGGCCAGTGGGCATAGTAGCTTGTTAGCAAGCTTTGTTGGACCCGGCTATGTGCGCGGAAGTTTAAAAAATTTAATTCGGATATAATTTTAAAATTTGATAATTTTTGAGAAAGTAAGTTTTAAAAGTTAAAAATATTAATTTCGAGATGGTTTGAATATATGTCACACCTTGAAAACATAGCAATAAAAACCCAATCGAGTGATACGACAAAAACCCAATTTAGAGACTTTTCAACCTAAAGAGTTTGTAAAATGATTCTTTACAGTAAAACGGAACATGACGTCAAATCTTCTTATAAAAGATAAAAATAAAAGTAAGTCTTTTAGTTACAAATAATTTCCAAAATGTGCCATTTTGTACTCCAAGGGATGCCCAAGAAGGTACCCCACAAAATTCCTTTTTAAATAAAAGTCCCAAAATTTCCACACAGTAAGAGTCTGCTCGAGTGAACCCTCCACCACTCGAGCGATGAGGTACCCGAGAGCTTCCTAGCCAAAACCTTGAAAGTTTTTCTCAGTGTTGGGAAAACACTTGATTTTCACAAGTTTTAAACATGCTTTTAGATAAGCACAAATTTGAAGTAAAAACATACATTTGGTAATGAAACAACTTCATTCAACCCGAAAACTCGAAAACTCAACGTTTGAAATCATAATATTCCATCTCAAAACTAAGGAATCCAATCCAAAATACGAGTCCAACACCCTCACATGCATACAAGATATGAAATCATGGCCTTAGGGCCTAACAAAGTGGGTTACTCTAATCCACAAAACAATCATCAAACTGTTTAAGAAAAAATTACATTTACAATTTCAATTCTCAAAAGGTGCTATTGAGGAATATGTAATTTCATTAAAATTACATGAAAAAAGGTTTTTCCAGACCGTGCTTCTCAATCCATGGCCTTCTTTCCACAATTACCTGAAATGTTGTTAAACAACATGAGCTGAGACTTGTAAAAAATTGACTAACAATGAACATATGCATGATATGCGAAGATGGTTATGCGAAATACAACATATAGTATTACCAAAACTAACCTTCATTTTCTACCAAAATCTCATTCACATAACTGATTTTCCTTATGCAAGATAAACCTATTTCATACACGAACCCATCACTTAGTCTTTTATCCCATTTCATTATACCCATTTCAGGTTCTCAATTTCCACACTCACACATATGCACACACACGTTGTCCACATTTTTTCATATCTCAACCAACTCGTGGTTTACAATCTAGGAGCCGACGCCGGACGAGTTTATAGACCCACGCCACGTTACTACTGGCTGGGCCACGCAAGGGCCACTAAGTAACGATGCGTTCTATAACTCGCGGCGACTAACCCTTGTTTTCAGTTATTAGCCGAAGGATAGATCACCCAGTCTGCGCAGTTTTTTTGTCTTTCACCGAGGAGCTATTCAAGCCCAACTTAAATGATCCATAGTTCCAAATCGGTCCTTTTTATTTTATCAAATCAAAATTCTCAAACACAAATCTAATCCAACATGGTTCCTCTCATCAACACCCAACACTTATAGGGTTAACATCAATTATTCACCATTAATTGCATGTGTTTCACACATTTTGGTTTAATCAACTATAACTCCCTATGCAACACCTTGTTGGAGGAAAAACCGCCAAGATCTTTATTTTTGCAAACGATTATTTAAAAAAAATTAACTGAATGGGAAAACGCCAAAACAGGCTCTAGATAAAAACTTTTGATGACGAACGATCAAAATAAAATCATTTCATCCGAAGTTAATTTAGAAGAATACATTTTTACCAGTCGAATCTCCAACTATGATTTGAATCCAAGTTGAAGCTCCTGTCAGATCTTCTACTGTATTTCCTTATGCGATTCCCGGATATAGTGTGGGCTATAATCCTCCGAAAACTCATACCGACATAACTTGGTCAGCTTTAGTCTTAGAAGACAAGTTATGAAACTAGTTCAGCCTATCCGCATATTTATAGGGCTATAGTAGGGACCTGGAGAGTAATTATCAGAAATATTTTCAGTGGAACACAGACACGTATTAGCGATTTCTGTAATTAAGCAAACCTTATAGCGGTATCTACAATTGTGGAAACTAGCAGTAGTTTTTGTAATTTTCATAAAATACTAAATTACAGTTCACACCACTAAAGAACTATAATTGCATTCTGACTCATAATCTCAAGACCAAATAATATTGAGCTCATGTTATTAAATACTTACCATTTCTCCCCACGTTAAGATTTTTGATACCTGCCAATTAAATTTAATTACTGACAATTTAATTTAATCGGCATCTTGATATTTTTTAAGCTCGTCCGCTTAACTTATTTGACAATCGAATAATTAAATCTATATGCAGGGTTTGACCCGATCAAAAATTATAAGCTTCCTTAAGGGGGTATCGTCAATCCAAATCTTTTAGGACGTGGATTCCATCAATAATTAATATTCACCATATAAATAATACCGCTATCCAATTCACTGGAAATATAGACGCATATAAGATCGTACTCTCGAATGAATCAAAATAACGAATATTAAATATACGCAAATCAATAATTATTTCAGGATTAAGAAAATAAGCACTATTCATAATAATCTTAGTGTATGAATTAATTTATATAATCAGTATAAAATTAATTATCCTAAATGTCCTATTCAATACACACAAAGTGTACTAGCATAGAGAATCAGAATAATAGATGATGCTATTATCTGTTTCCCGTAACCAAGACAAGCCTACTAAAACTCTATGCTACAGTCGTATCAGTGGTATGTTCATTTTCATCTAAACTGTGAACATAAAACTTATATTCTGTAAGAACTTAAAATCTAGTCTTCTGTGTGCAAGTCGTACTCTACACACCAGATCAAATACTATACAGAATATCAGACATCCATACATAACATTAAAAAAATAATACACATACATTGCTCATAAAGATTCTCATAAAATAAAAAATTAATTTTATTAAAATAAAATTAAATACTAAAACTATGATTTTCAGTATACCAATCCTAACACACATTGTGGTTCCCAAAATTCATCATGTTCATTTGGTTTACTCAAAACCCCCAACATATCATTCCATTATTCCATATATCGTCAAATTCATGAATTTCAAACATGTAATTAGGTTTTCACAATCCAAAATTTACCAAATTATTAACCAATTTCATTATTGGGTTCATTAATTTAAAACCCCCCAATTTCGCAAAAGTTAACTCACAACCAAATCCTAACTTCTTGTATTTCAATTTCAACCATATCCAACAACAACAATGATTTAGAATCATCTTAAATCATTCATAATTTCAAGATTTATCATGATTTACCATCAAACCCTAGTCTAGGGTTTCAAAAACATCATTTTTATGCTTTCATGTATATATTTTCAATTATACAACTCATATCACATAAATATTTAAGGATAATCATAGATTCTACTTTTTTGAAACTCAAGCAACTACAATCCAACCATAGCAAGCTCCAATCGACCAAATCTCCAACCGGTGGATGAAGATGAAGCTTTCCACGCGAAGAACGGTCATCCTAACGGTGTTCAATCAAGAAAGGAGCAAGGGAAACACCACCAAGAGAACAAGAGAAGCTCAAAGGGCACCCAAATTGAGTTATAGGGCTTACGACTTATGTTTAGAGAGAGAAATGGAAGATGAAAAATGAAAAACAAAAGTTTACCCTGCAACTTAAAGTCTTCTCACCGATAGTCTGCTTGAGCGGACTTGGGGCTGCTTGAGCGGTCCCCTCTTTCTCGATTTTAAAAAAAGCTTTTGGCACCAGCCCGCTCGAGCAGTCAACGCTGAGAGGGACCTCGAACAAAAGATATATATATGGATCGAATTATATGTCAAACACCTCAAAACTCACCCAAACAATCCACAATAATTGTTCTCAAGTACTACCAAGCATACAATTATTGTTAACAGTTGTTATCATTTTCAAGTTTTAATTCTTTCGCATAATTAAACACTTAATTATTTCTCATCGAAATATGATAACATGATTTCATTGATCCTTTCAAATAAAAAGGGATCGGGTCCCTACAATCTCCCCCACTTAGAAAATTTCATCCCTAAAATTACACATACATTACGAATCAAACAACTCGGGGTACTTTTTATGAACTTCTAGCTCTCGCTCCCACGTAGCATCTTTAACATCGTGGTGAAGCCGCAAAAAGTTTACGTATACAATGGTTCTACCTCGTAGGACTTGTTCTTTGTTGTCAATAATTTTCATTGGTCTCTCCTCATAGGTGATGTCATCATCAACCCACAATTCGGTCCAATCTAACACGTGTGAAGGGTCCAGCTCATACTTGCGCAAAATGAACACATGATAAACGTTGTGCACGGATGCTAATTGTGGTAGCAAGGCAAGACGATAGGTCACCTCTCTGATCCTATCAAGGATCTCGAATAGCCTAATAAAATAGGGTGATAGCTTCCCGCTCTTCCCGAACCTCAACAAACCCTTCTGTGGTGAGAATTTCAAGAACACATGGTCTTCCAGCTCAAACGTCAACGGTCTCCTCCTCTTGTCTGTGTAACTCTACTGTCAATTTTGGACGGTCACTAAATATTTACGAATCGCGATGAACTTTTTTGTGGTCTCATGCACAAGCTCGGGGCCCTAACATAGCCTTCTCACCAACATTGACCCAACAGACGGGTGACCTACAAGGTCTACCATACAATGCCTCATAAGGCACCACCTTAATGCTTGATTGGTAATTATTATTGTAGGTGAACTCTACCAACGGCAAATGGTTCTCCTATGACCTACGAAAGTCTAGAACACACGCTCGCAACATATCCTCGAGTATCTGAATGGTATGCTCCGATTGAAAATCTGTCTAAGGGTGGAAAGTAGTACTAAGATGTAGGCTCATTCCTATAACTAACTGTAAACTCTTCTAAAAGCGTGAAGTGAAGCAGGGGTCTCAGTCTGAAACAATGGAAATTGACACTTCGTGGAGTCTGATAATCTCACTCACATAAAGCTTGTTAAGCTTATCAATAGAATCTGTCATACGAATAGGAAGAAACTGTGCAGACTTAGTCAACCAATCCACCACCACCCAAATGGCGTTATGTCCCCTTGACGACCTCGGAAGTCCTAAAATGAAATCCATAGCAATATTCTCCCACTTTCATTTCGACACTGGCAATGACTACAACAGACCCACCGATCTCTAATGCTCGGCCTTCACTTGCTGGCAAGTAAGGCAATGTGAAGCGAATAGTGCGATGTCCTTCTTCAGGCCCCTCTACTAGAGCTGTCTACGCACATCATGATATATTTTGGTGCCACCCAAATGCACCACAAGACAAGAGTGATGAAACTCACGAAGCACGTCATCACAACATGACTCAAGCACAAAGATCCTCCCCGCAAACCTTAAACTCTAATCTGAGTGGATAGTCCACTCCTTGGCATCCTCGTCACTCAAGACTCGTTCACGAAACATTAGGCTCTTTGCATCCGACCGCTGAGCATCTACAACGCGGTGAACAAGGGTGGGTTGAGAAACTACCGTGAATAAGGTAATACTGCTATCGGACTCATCAAATTAAAGGTTATACTTACTAACCTGCCCGAGTATACTTCACTATCTAATAACCACGTGAGCTAATGAGATCAAAGATTTTCGATTAAAGGCATCGGCTACAACATTTGTCTTACCCGGATGATACTGTAGATTAAAATTGTAATCTCCTAAAAACTCCATCCACCTCCTCTAGCGTAGATTTAAATCCTTCTGCGAGAATAAATACTTCAAACTCTTATGATCCGAGAACACTTCAAAACATTCTTCATACAAATAATGCCTCTAGGTCTTTAGAGTAAAGACCACCACCATGAGCTCCATGTCATGTGTGGGATAGTTCTTTTCATGAATCTTTAACTGTCTCGATCCATAGGCAACCACATTGCCTTATTGCATCAACACATAACCTAAACCCTCATGCGACGCATCACAATAAACTGCATAGCCAAGTCCTCTCTCTAGCACAATCAAAACAGGTCCACTGGTCAACCTCTCATTTAATGTCTAGAAGGCAAGCTCACAACCATTGGTCCACATGAACTTTATTCCTTTCTACGTAAGGCGCGTTATAAGCGCTACAAGCCTAGAGAAGTTCTCCACGAATCACCAATAATAACCCGCCAAGCCTAAAAACTTCAAATCTTGAATACATTCTTCGGTCTATCCCAATTCATCACTACTTCTATCTTGGAAGAGTCCATTGCCACCCCATTTTCTAAAATCACATGCCCCAAAAACTTAACCTCAGGCAACCAAAACTCATATTTGTCATACTGGGTATACAAATGGTGGTCCCGTAACAACTGTAGAGCGATCCTAAGATCCTCCTCATGCGCCTCCTCCGATAGTGAATAAATCAGAATATCGTCCACGAACACTACCACGAATGAATCAAGGTAAGGGTAAAAAATACGGTTCATGAGATCTATTAACGTCGACGGTGCATTCGTCAGTTCAAATGGCATGACTAGTGATAACCCGACCTCAAATCGATCTTGGAGAAGCAACATGAACCCTTCAATTAGTCAAACAAGTTATCAATACGAGGCATAGGGTACATGTTCTTAACAGTCACGTGGTTCAATTTATGGTAATCGATACATAGGCGCAAGGATCCATCCTTTTTTTTCGTAAACAAGGCCGGCGCTCCCTAAGATGACATACTAAGACGAATGAAACCCTTGTCCAACAACTCTTAGACCTGCACCTTCAGCTCTAGCAACTCAGCTGGTGCAAAATGATATGAAGGCATAGAAACGGAGGCAGTCTCTAGCATGAGGTCAGTGGAAAACTCTACTTTTCACCATGGTGGAAGCTCAAATAAATAGTCTGGGATGATATTTAGAAACTCACAAACAACAAGAGGAAGCACCCCACGAGTAGAATCAATCTCACTCGTCGACAAGGCAGAGAAAAAGAGGTTAAGGCTATCATAGCTCTGCGAACTAAGAGGTCTAGGCACTAAACTATCGTCCTGGTCACCCACAAAATAAAAGGAGTCTCCCTCCAATGTGCAAACGAATAGTCGTCGTTGGTTTGAATTGAAAAAGGCACAAAAGGTGGTCAACTAATCCATCTCTAATATGATATCAAAGGAAGCCATATCGAACATGATGAAATCAAACACTAAACAATGGTTAGCAATCTCCATCTCACAGGCTCTACAAACACATCTCAATATAGTAGTCTTGCCAATCGGTGTCTCTGCACATAAGGCGCTACTCGTGATGTCTACCTCAAGCCCCAATGTAGATGCAAATTCGGATGATATGAATGAATGCGATGCTCTGGTGTCAATGAGACTATTAGCCCATGAATGGCACACTAAGAAGGTACCTCGAATGATCAATGGATTGGTTGTGGCATCTGGCACGGCATGTACCACTGAAGTACTGGGCTCTATGAGGGCATACATTCGCTCCTAATTCTCTTGATTTGGCCCACTGCTCCCCCTAGCTCCCAACTGCCTTACCGACTGGGCTAAAGTAGCCCCTCCTACTGTCCTCACTGACTACACTCTTGACTGCTGCTGCGACTGCCCGTAGCCCTATTGCTTTTGTGGTGCTTAATCTAAATGTGCCCCAGAAGCACCCTGTACACTCCCTCCCTAAGGGCAATCCCGGTATATGTGACTCGCCTAGAAGCACTAATAAAAAAAATATAGGGCCCTCCCCTAAATCTGACTCTACAGTTGTCCCTGTTGTGGTCACACCCTAACACGATGCCCCAACTATTTGCACAAGAAGCAAAGTAGCTCCTAACATTCAGAACA
This sequence comes from Heliamphora exappendiculata, assembly GCA_034768845.1. NCBI lineage: Eukaryota > Viridiplantae > Streptophyta > Magnoliopsida > Ericales > Sarraceniaceae > Heliamphora > Heliamphora exappendiculata. The sequence goes on along the minus strand of JAOTRH010153111.1, from coordinate 45,760 downwards.
TCCAGATGAACCCATCGATGGTGCAGGTGCCGTTCGTGGCTGTAGTTGGGCCCTATAGGATAAGAACTCGACCCGCCAGATTTTTACCTTTTCAACTGGCACCCTTCTAACTGCACACTAGAACCCCCTTGATGTGACTTACTCTCTTTGATCTTTCAGCTCTCGGCCATGGCATTCTCAACCTGAATGGCAGCCTCTACTAGCTCGGTATAGACTCAAAAGCCCAAACCCGCAATCCTATCCTTGATGGAGGGCTAAAGACCCTGCTCAAACCATTTGGTGTGTAACTCTTCCATTGCCACCAACTTTGGTGCAAACCGCGATAGATTCGTGAACTTGGTCTCATGTTGGACCATTGACAGGGTACCCTAGATGAGAGAAAGAAACTTCTCGCGGTAGGTATCCCTCGAAGACCCCAAAAAATACTTCTCCAGGAAAACCCTAGTGAAAGCGATCTATGTTCCCTCTACAGTGATGTTGGCAAACTTCCACCACTTTCTTGCGTCTTCCCAAAGTTGGAACACCGCCAAATTTACCCGCAACTTGTCCTCCACGATCTCTAGGGTGTCAAAGATCATTGTGGTCACCTCTAACCACTTAGTAGAAATTTTGGGGTTCGGCTCCCCAAAAAAGGTTGGAGGATTCAACCATCGAAATTCTCTCATTGCCATCGTAGCTCTTTTCTAGGGAGCTCAGCTCCACCCTAAGTTGCCTTGGCTAAAGCTTGCATGGTTGTGAGCATCTCCTGAACAACGTCAACTTCGCCCGCTTGTTCCTGCGGGGCAAGCATGTCCCTTTCTTTCGTAACTAGGGTATACGCGCGACCTCGACCTCTACCACGTCTTGGTAACATCGCTCTATATATAAGAAGGAATAAAGAGAGATATCAACATCACGGTCTAAACCAACTCATCTCCTAGGAACAACATTATCTTTCCTTATGTTATAATTACACTCCTAGCCTTATTCTCAAAACTGTAGTATTCGAGCTCTTGTTATTAAATGTTTATTATTCTCTCCACGTTAAGGTTACAGGTACCTGCCGATTAAATTAAATTACTGACAATTATATTTCCTCAGCTTTTTAAAAAAAATTCTTAAAACCTTTCACTTAACTTATTTGACTGTCGAATTATAAAATCCACCTGTAGGGTTTAGCTTAGTCAAAACTTACAAGCTTCCTAAGGGAGTATCATCAATTCCGATAATTCGAGACGTGGATTCCATCAATAATTAATATTCACCATATAATTAATATCGCTATCCAACTTACAAAGATTATATATCTATATAAGATTGTACCCTCTAATAACTCAAAACAACGAATATTAATTATACATAAATAATAATTATTTTAGAATTAAGACCAAAAGAACTCATAATAACCATCGTGTGTGAATTAATTTAAAAGGTCAGTAAAAAACTAATTATCCCAACTTGATCATGTTCAATACACTCCAAGTATACTAACATAATGAGTCGAAACAATTGTCGAAATAATTACCGTTATCTGTAATCAGGACAGATATACTAAAATATTGTGCTACAGTCATACCGATGGTGTGTCCAATTCTATCTAAATTGTGAACCAAAAGCTTTTATGCTACAAGAGCCTTTAATCTGGTTTTTCATATGTAAGCTAAACTCTATACACTAGATTAAATACTATATAGAATAAAAGACACATACGCACAACATTAAATAAATAATGAATCGCATACATTGCTCATTAAGATTTTCATAAAATGAAAAAACTAATTTTATTAAAAAATAAAATTAAATACTAAAATCCAAAACCATGATTTTTAATAGACAACCCTAACAATCTCTCATTTATACTCAAAATCATACTGCCATACATCTGACTCACATACTCTCTACATTACTGTCAAAAGTATTAGCCGGTAACTCTTTGTAAAAGGATCTACAAGATTGTCTCCTGATGTAATCTTGGCCACGGTTATATCACCTCTCCATACAATCTCTTATATCAGGTGATATTTACACTCGATGTTCTTTTCTTTCTTGTGGGCTTTGGGTTCCTTCGAGTTAGCAACCGCTCCGATATTGTCATAATAAAGTGTAATAGCCGACTATACTGAAGGCACCACATTCAAATCTTGTAGGAAGTTCCTGAGCCAAACGACCTCCTTGGCTGCTTTAGAAGCTGGCACGTACTCAGCCTCCATAGTGAAATCAGCAATGCAGGACTGCTTTCTACTCCTCTAACTTATGGCTCCACCTCCTAAAGTATATCCTGAGGTAGACTTTCGAGAATCCTTATCTGAATAAAAATTTGAGTCTGTGTACCCCAAAGGTACTAGATGTCTGCCTGATAAACCAACATATAATCCATAATTCTTTTTAGATACTTAATTATATGCTTTACCGCTATCCAATGCTCCTGTCCCGAATTAGACTGATATTTTCTAACCATGCCAATAGTAAAACAGATGTCGGGTCTAGTGCAAAGCATAGTATACATGAGGCTTTCTACTTCCGAAGCATAAGGAACTGCATTCATCATCTCTATCTGATCAGGTGTCTTAGGATACTAATATTTGGATATAGTGATTTCATGCTTGAAAGGGATAAACATTTTCTTGAAATCCTGCATGCTAAAATGAGCAAAGACTGTATCGATATAAGTGGATTGTGATAATCCCAATATCATTTATTTTTGATCTTGCACAAGCTTGATCCCAAGGATGTGATTGGCTTCTCCCAAGTCTTTCATATCGAACTATCTGAATAACCATACCTTCACTGAAGATAACACCCCACATCATTTATGATGAACAAGATATCATCCGCATAAAGTACTAAAAACACCACCACACTTCCATCACGCTTCTTGTACACATAAGACTTGTTAGGACTTTGATCAAAATCATAAGATTTAATGGCTTGATCAAACCGCATGTTTCAAGACCTAGATGCCTGCTTAAGTCCATAAATAGATCTCTTAAGCTAGCAAAACATGCGCTCCTAGCCCTTTGCTATGAAACCATCTGGTTATACCATATACACACACTCGTCAAGACTTCTGTTAAGGAAAGCTGTCTTAACATCCATTTGCCAAATTTCGTAATCGAAATGAGCCACAATGTATAAGAGAACAAACTCTTTTGCAACAAGCCTAACTTTGAAGGTTTTTACCTTCCTGTATTCTCTTCTCTTCCTCTTATAGATCAACTTACATTCAATGAGTTTTATCCCTTCTGGTGATTCTATAAGTTCTTAGACCTGATTTGAATACATACCCTCTATCTCTAAATTCGTAGCCCTTTGCCATATATAGACACCCTAACCTAACCAAGTCGAATCTTAGGCACCCATCTTGAATGTGCTTCATTGAAGAAAAAATGATTTATGCTTAGAGTTACTCCCAAGCAAGTAAAATCATGAATTTAGCTCAAAACCCAAGAAAACCACGAAAACCCCTCAGGCCATGACGTTCTTATTTTCATGGTCACCACATTTTTTAAAACCCTATAAAAGGTTGTGTCCTTACTCTCACGGCCATAACCTGTTGAAAACCCTAAATCAAGCCGTGACTTTATTTGTCACGACCGTTGCTTAATTATCTAGGTCGTGACTTTCAAAAGTCACGACTGTCCTTTTCACCACCATAAAGGTAGCAGCCGGTACTGTACAAAAGTAAAAAGGTAGCAGCCGTCACTGTTACCCCTTTTTGGACATGTAGTAGCATTTCAGAGGGTATTTGGTCTCCTACCTTGCCTATAAATAGGTGTCGTTTTGCACAGAAACAAGGACAGAATCAGCCTGGATAACAAAACTCTGCTAAAATCCATTCTCATCAGATATTCTGACATTCATCCCATACTTCCCGACCTTCGTTCATATTCTTACTTGTCTCAGAGGAACTCTTGGAGTGCGTATATTAGATCAAAGGTATCATATTCTCACCACCGAGGGGCCGTTCGAGTTGGATATTCACACGAGGTGACCTTAGGATCCCGCGACTCTTCTTAAACCCTCATTCTCTTCCCCCAAGGGTGTCGTGGATAAGGTTTTCATTGTTTCGTTGATTGTTTGTCGTTCATTTTAATAAAAATGGTTATTTCTTTTAAGTTTTCATTACTAGCAGTATCTTTGTCGCCTGTAATTTCATATATTCACATTTGTTCATATTTTGTTTCGATGCACACAAGCACACTGAACACATTAGAAGTTTACTAAGGTTCTGGAACATCACGGCCATAACTTTTTAGGTCACAGCCAAAGGTTCAATTAAACCCATAGTGACGGTCATGCCTTTTTTTTTATATGAGCTGCTACATTTATGCCTCTTTACATGGACGGACATAACATTTTAATGTTTCGGCTGTGACATTATTTTAAGGCTAGAAGTGCTAAAATACCCCTCTGTTATATGTTTTTTTCGAGTTTGTATATCCTTTTGTTGTTCTGTTTAATATTTTCTCTTTTCGTATCTCAGTCTATCCTTCTGTTGGGAAAAGGATGATAGATCTGGCCTAGATCTAGTGGGTCATGGTCTCCATCTTATATACCCTCATTTTTATATGTTTGTGAGGTTATGTGAATGTTACGGCCGCCATCTTTTTCTTAATGTTTGTCATGGCCATCATATCGTTTGTTACGATCGTATAATGTTTAAGAGATCAGTAGCATGTAAATACGTTTTAAGTTCTCTAGCAATCATTTTTGATATCATGTATATTCCGTTTAGAGTTATTGCTTGCATAGAAGATAAGTGATGATAGATCTTGTATAAAACCAATAGGTTATGGTCTTTGTCCTGTATATCCTATCCATTTGAGTTTGTTTCAAGTCTTGTGCAATGCATATGCCTTTTCTAGACCTCCCAAAAACCATAGCCGCAACATTTATATGTGATGGCCATGAGATATTTTTATTATCTTCCTCGCAATAACTCTATTTATGTCACGGCCTCCTGGTTTGTGATTATATTTATCACGGTAGCAACATTTATTGCTATGGCCGTAAGTTTTTGTGTATATCCAGTAGCTCGAAAGAGTATATATTTTCTATTTTATTTTGTATAGCCTGTTTATAGCATGTTAGAAATTAAAACTTTGTTGTATGTCCATTAAATCTTTATTTGTTCATTTTATTGCTCACTCGCACACTTTTCTCTTTGCTTTGCTCAAACTGTATGCGTGGCATGTCTAGAAATGACAACTAAATCGCAAGACCCTGAGAATTGTAGCTAGGTTTTCTTTTGTTGTTTGCTTTTGTTTCAACTATCTTTAACCTCCCGTTTTGTATATGTTTTCTTTTAAAAAATTTATAATAAGAACCAGCATTGACAACGTCGAGGCCAATCGCACAGTTGGGCGAGAATGGTGTCTAACACCTTCCCTTCTCGTACTTTAGCCCCCAAACTCTCTTTTTCTCAAAAACCAAGTGGCAGCTCCATTTTTCTAAAAACGTGCTCAACTATCCTAGATTTTCGTGTTCTAAAAAGAAAAATGAATGTTTTTCTTAAAAACAATAGATACCCGATCCACTGTTCTCCCCCCACCAAGAAAACACCTGCAGTTTTTCTGGCGACTCCGCTAGGGATTGATTTTTCAAAAAAATCATAAGACGACATAACTTGAAAGGTCAATGGTTCTTGTTATAAACTTTTTCATCGGTATTCGCATCTGTATTTGCATATTTGTGTGCTTAATCCTTAAATCCCTGCTCTGCCTACCCGATACCTCGGTCAATTCACCGTCTAGGGGCTATGTCGGGGAAGCTAGCAAGCTTTGTGGCTACATGCTTCCATAGATGTGGCAAAAAGAGTTATTGCGTAGCATTTGACCAAGCCTTGCACCATTCCTGGCATTAGGAGGTATATTCTTGACTCTACTCAGAAGGTATACTGAGTGAAGACCTACCAGCATTGTCATGTACATACAGATTCTTAGAACCCTTCTTTTAGGATCAATAAATCTTTTAGGGTTATGTGATTTTCTTTTTTTATGAATGTTTTTGTTTGTACAATAGCCCCAAGATTAGGTTTAGCCTTTGTCTTCCTGATCCGTCGAGAGAGCTATTTTGAGTTTACGTGGGAGTTTTTCGATTTGTACGAGTTTTTTTTAGAGTGAGTTGTTTTGAGTCTAGGCCCAGCTGATGAGTTTTTTGATTTGTGTGAGCCTTTTCAGTTTAGTAACCCAGGATAATAGCGCATGTGGCGTTGGGATTTACGGGTCGTTTTAAAAAATGTTCATAAATAAGGAATTCAAAAAGTGTTTAGAAAAAATCCTTTAACACCTTGAAAACCAAATTTAAAAAACCCCTTTTGTTGAAAAATAGAGTCGCCACTTAGTTTTTGAGAAAAACTAAGAAAAATAAAATTGGTTACTGATCTTTAAAATGTTAACCAGAAAAAGAGTGTTCTGGGGTTAAGGTACAAATCGAAAAAGGTGTTAGGCACCCCGTTCGCCCAACCAAAAGGTTGGCCTCTACTAATCATCATTGGTTCTTTATAAAATTTCTCAAATGCATACAAATAAAGAAAGTGAAGGCAAAGAAAGAACATCCAAAATTAAATATGAAAAATACATAACATATGTACATAGTACTCCAAATTAGAACAAACAAAGGGATAAAATCCTAAGTTCTAAAGTATGCAATTTCTAAATAAAAGATACATGGAGCACTCCCTCATGCAATTTTACAAAAAGAAATTAACTATCATAATTTTCATAAAAGAACAAAACAAACATACTAAAATTATGTAAACATGGATTGTTGCAAAAGATAAATTAAACTATCCTAAACATGTTTTCAAATAAAGAAACTAAAACATGCACTAACATTAACATGGTAAATTAATAAAGAAATGAGAAATACAAAATAAAAGATGTATTAAAAAAAAGAAAAGAATCCTAAAAGAAAGTTACAAAAGAAGCTTATGCTAATGATAAAAAAAAAGGTTAGAAAAATAAAATATTAACAAAAGGAAATTTGACTATTTATATTTAAAATGAAAACGAAAGAAAAGAAAATTATGTTTAAGAAATGAAAATTGGGTAAAAAGACTTTTTGTGATTTTTTTGGAGTTTAGTGAAATAAAAGAAAAAGAAAGATAAAATAAGTGCTTAAAGAAAATAAAATTATAAAAAGAGAAAGAAAATAAAACTTTATAAGTACTACTATTAGGAGAAAAGAAATGCTAAATAGAACTTTTTAAGAAAATTAAAGCTATATTGAAAGAAAAAGAAAGTAAGCTATATTACAAAGAAAAGAAGAGAAGAAGAAATATAAATGTTAGAAAAAAAAGAACATTAAACTAATGCTTAAAAGAGAAAGAAACATTAAATTAATATGCAAAGAAAATGATGTATTGAAGGAAAATTGCATAAATGCTAAAAGAAAAGAAACTTTAAACTAAATAGGACATTAGTGTGAAAGAAGAGAAAATGAAATAATAACATTAAATTAACTACTAACTAATCTAGAAAAGAAAAAAATAGATAAAATACCCTAAATTAAAAGAAAAAAAAAAGAAAAATTATCATTAAATAAACGCAATATTGACAATTGCAACTATTTTTATGTTAGTTTTTTTATTATAACAATAACGACATTATTAATCGTATTGTTAAATTATGTTAGCACTAATTAATTGATTAAAATAAAAAATAACAATGTGCTAAGTTTGAGTGTGTAACATGGGTAAATAATTTAAATGAACAAATACTACAAAATTGAATTTATGGGATGATTTATGTAATTTAAACTAAGCAAATGATTTAAACAAATACGTAGACGAGGTGAGAATGTGTACGGAATACCTAGATTGCTAAAGGAATCCGCAAATTAGGAGAAATAGTACTTCGGTGATCTAATTCTCAGTTGGTGATCCAAGCTAGGGCTTTAGGACTTTGGAGACTCGGTTTGCGGTATTTTAACAGGGCTTCGGCATCGAGGCTCAGAATTGCTCGGCGTCTCGACAGAACATCACTCTCAAAATATGTCCTTGAAAACGTACCAGATGTACAGTATTTATAGAGTTTTTCAACCAATGAGATGTTGACACGTTTTTAAACACGTCAGGCCATTTAGAGTTGGCGGCCGCCACAATGTGAGTTGGTGGTCGCTGTGTTGGAGTTGGCGGTCACCATGCTGAAAAAGCTCCTACGAGGTTCTATTGGCGGTTGCTATATTGAACATGGTGGTCACCACTTCTGACAATGACTTGGGCAACAAGTTATTGATGGTTTGGTACAACTTCATTGGTTTTGATGGTTTTTGATGGTCGGGTTCAATTATCGAGCTTGGATCACTTCTCGAGGATTGAACTGAAGCACTATTCCAGCTGTTTTCATCATCGGATTCACCTAAGATTGGTGGGGTCAAATTGAGGTGTCTACAGTTGTCCCTCTTTGAAATAACTCGTATAGTAATGCGTGATACGAGTTATATCAAAGACTTAGAGACAATAGCTATTTTACCGAACCGTCAATCTTAGGCCACAAACACACAAGCATGCATATAATGCTGGTCGTACTCGAACTTTCATCGAGTTGCCTATGTACCCCTTTTTGCTAGGAATCAGACCAAAACGTAGTTCTTGTGGCAAAATACAAAGATGCATGAAATATGATGCAAAATGTAACATAATATAGATGTTAACATGATGCAGATGCTGGTATGATTGAACAAATCCTAAAGATCGAGTTAAGATCTAAAGGGAGTGTAAGTCAAAGATCGAAATTTAAGATCTACGAACTCGACTGAGGGTAAAATAATTAAAAGGATCGAGTTAAGATCCAAGAAATTATCTTAATCGAAAAAATAATCACGAATTGATCGGTCTAGTTAAGATCTAAAAATTCAGAATGGAAGCGGGATAAAAATAATATAAGGCCAGATTTATGACTAAAATTTAGATTTATCGAAAGATAATCGCGAATTTAATAGGTCGAGTTAAAACTTAAAAATTCGAAACGAGACAAGAGATAAAAATAATTAAAAACTTAGTTACGGCTTAAAATTAAATTTATCGGAAGATGAGCCACGAATTTAATAGGTCGAGTTAAAATCTACAAATTCAGAACGAGGTACGAGATAAAAATAATTAAAAGCCTAGTTACGGCTTAAAATTAAATTTATCGGAGGAAACCACGGATTAATAGGTCGAGTTAAGACCTAAAAATTCAGAACAAGGCGTGAGATAAAAATAATTAAAAGCCTAATTACACCTTAAAATTAAATTTATCGGAAGAGAATCATCACAAAGAAAAGAGTGGTAAAAATAAAATTTTAAGGATATGCATAAAAACACAAATAACACATAATAAGAAAACAAAATTATTTATGTATTTTTAAAAATTATTTTTATTAATAAGGTACACACAAATATGAAATAAAACACCTATAATAAAAACATATTAAAATATAATAAACATTTCTATAACAACAAAAATTGCCCAAACAGCCCCTTAAGAAACCCAAAACGCCATAATGATGCTCTAACATGGCGGTTGCCATGATGGATGTGACGTGACGGTTGACAACATGGCGGCTGCCGAGACCAAATTCCTCTGACATGGCGGTCGCCAGGTGTAAATCCTTCCAACATGGCGGTCGCCATGTGCCTCTTCGACAACCTGGCGGTCGCCATAATCGAAGGTGGTGGCCGCCAACTCCAAACGCGGATAAGGATCCTTGAGGCGCGCAGGATGGGCTCACTTTTCACCTTCTCACTCTCTCTCTAGCCTCCCTGCGCTCTTAAACTCCCTCTCACTCTTTCTTGCTTATTCTTCTTACTTCTTTTTTATACAAGATGTTTATACTGCTTTTTGTGGTTCCGTTCCTCTTCATGGCGGGACAGGACCAGGGAGATAACGACTTAGGGGCACGACGGGGTCCTGCTGCTGCTAGGAGTTCCTCCATGGGGGTTCTCAGGGATACGACCACCAGTTTCCCTGCCAGTGGGGTCACTGCTACGCAGCCGAGCGCTGCGATGGATGCTCTCCTTCTTGAGGCAGAGCGTGCCTCTCGCCAGGCACCCGCGGAGGAGGCGCGAGTAGCTGCTGATGCTGCTGCCGATGCTGCAATGGCTGATTTTCTGGATCCAGACGCTGGAGAGGGTGATCCAGCACCTTTTGACCCTCATACCTACGATCCGGTCCCTCATCGCATAGTATACCGCGAAATGAGACGCTACAAGCCACCTGCTGACGTTCTTCTCCGGGAGCCTGATCACCATATCTCTGAGCAGCAACCTTCAGTATGTACCCTATCCTTACTATTTTAAACACCAAAGCATGATATATCAAACATAGACGCATGCCTAGGATTCTCCATATGATGATGATGATTTATTTTAATATGATGATGTTGATGAATGGTTTTGTTGATGTGGATAATGTGCGATATTTGGAATTTTGAATTTAGCTTAGATACCTATGCAATGGAGAATAAAACAGTAGAGACACTTAGAATTTTTGAACAAATAAAGAAAGAGGGCACTTATTTTAGTGAAAAGTATAAAAATTAAGGAAAGAAATTTTTTTTTTTTTTGGGATATAACAACTAAAGGGTAACTTTTATCAAAAGCAATTTTGTCAAAAGTTTTTAGAAAACTTTCGAAGAATCATAGAAAGATTTAGGAAAGAAAATTTTAGAAAATCTTAAAAATTTTGAAAAATCCTATGAATCTTTTAGAAAATCTTAGGAACATTTTAGGAAAATTCGGGAAATTTTTGAAAAATCCTAGGAGGAAATTTTAGAAAATTCTAAAAACTTTGAAAAATCCTATGAATCTTTTAGAAAATCTTAGGAAAATTTTAGAAAAATTCTAGAAAATTTTCAAAAATCTTTAGAAAACTTTTTTTTATAGAAGAATTCTAGAAAATTCTTTGAAAAATTTTAAAAAATCAAGGAAAATTGTAGAAACATGGGGCAAATTTTTAGCAGAATTTTAGAAAAATTTTAGGAAAGTTTCTATAAAATCTTAGAAAATTGAGGAACTTTTTTTTTTTATAGAAAATCATAGAAATTGAGAAACAATTTTGAGATAATTCTAAAAAATTTTATGAAAATCCTAGAAAATGAGAAACCAATTTGAGATAATTCGAAAATTTTTATGAAAATCCTAGAAATTGAAGAAATTTGGAACAGAAGGGACAAAATACCAACATTTAAGGGGAGATTTTCATTGCACTTTTTTTATTATTATTTTTAAATATATATTTCATTTTATTTTTATTTTAACACAAAGGATAAAGATCTGCCTGGCGTACCAGGGCTCAGGGTTCCTAGTCTTTTTCTAGAGTTTGAAAGAACCGGAGGGTCGTTACATACACACGAACCGAAGGGTCATCACATATATACGAACCTAGGGTTAGGAAATTTGCCTGATTTATCACGGCTTAAAAGAATCGAAGGGTCGTCACATACATACGAACCTAGGGTTAGGGAATTTGCATGATTTATCACCGCTTGAGAGAACCGAAGGGTCTTCACATACACACGAACCTGAGTCAGGGAATTTGTCACATACACAAGAACCTGGGTCAGGGAATTTGCCTGATTTATCAGGGCTTGAGAAAACAGAAGGGTCGTCACATACACACGAAGTTAGGGAATTTGCCTGATTTATCAAGACTTGAGAGAACCGAATGGTCGTCACATACACATGAACCTTGGGTTAGGAAACTTACCTGATTTATCAGGGCTTGAGAGAACCTAAGGATTGTGTATGTCAAGGCTTGAGAGAACCGAAGGGTTGTCACATACACACGAACCTAGGGTTAGGGAATTTGCCAGATTTATCAGGGCTTAAAAGAACCATAGAGTCGTCACATACACACGAACCGAAGGGTCGTCACATACACACGAACCTAGGGCTAGGGAATTTGCCTGATTTATCAGGGCTTGAGAGAACCAAAGGGTCGTCACATACACAGGAACCTAGGGTTAGGGAATCTGCCTGATTTATCAGGGCTTAAAAGAACCGAAGGGTCGTCACATACACACGAACCTAGGGTAAGAAAATTTGCCTGATTTATCAGGGCTCGAGAGAACCGAAGGGTGGCCACATACACACGAACCTAGGATTAGGAAAATTGCCTGATTTATCAAGGCTTAAAAGAACTGAAGGGTCGTCACATACACATGAATCGAAGGGTCGTCACATACACACGAACCTAGAGTTAGGAAATTTGCCTGATTTATCAGGGCTTGAGAGAACCGAAGGGTCATCACATACACACGAACCTAGGGTTAGGGAATTTTCCTGATTTATCAAGACTTAAAAGAACCGAAGGGTCGTCACATACACACGAACCTAGGACAGAAAAATTTGCCTGATTTATTAGGGCTTAAGAGATTTGGTTATTGGCTGCATATCTTATATGCTTGATCTGTTCTTTTCAGGTCGGTCATTACGTCCGAGGTTTCAGAGGTTCTGCATCTGGGGAGGTGTTGGAGTGGTATGATGCCCTCCCTGCTCCTAGCTGGGCCATTATTGATGCCTCTGGCTTTGCTCGATTCATACCCATGCTGGGTAGGACGAGCAATGACCGGGTTTGGATGACGGCCCTGGCTGAGCGGTGGTGGGATACCACCAACACTTTCCATTTCACCACCTTTGAGGCTACAGTGATGCCTCTTGACTTCACGCTGATTACTGGTATACGAGTTGGAGGAGCACCCATTCCATTTGATCCATCCATAGCTCGGTCTGCCGACGCGCTGCTATATTTCCTTGGAGCCACCCCTGTGTAGATTGATAGAGACCGGGTTTGATACACCTGGTTCTTCGAGCGCTTTCGCCATTTCCACTGCTTTGAGCCCCACCACTTCGAGTAGGTCGCTCGGGGCTTTTTGATGTATATGTTTGGTACCTCCTTATTTTTTAACAAGGTGAATACCATTCATTTGCATTACCTTGGCGCCCTTGCTCATTTGGACCGGGTTGCTTCATTTGATTGGGGAGGAGCTGCCCTTGCCACTCTCAACGGGTTTATACGGACACTGACCTGATTTCCCCAGGAGCTTAGCATCGGGGGATACTGGAGGGTCTGGGAGGTACGATTTAATTCCTGTATTTTTCCATTCATTTCCATTCTTCTATTATCCATTATTTACTAATTGACGCCTTCTTCATTGCAGCTGTGGACTTACGAGTTCCTCGGGCTTCATGTCCTAGCGAACTCTGCAGTAGACCCTCTGGTTATTCCCTGAGTAGCCCGGTGGTCCGTGGGCTAAAGGGGAAGAAGGCTAGAAGGAAGGACATCGACTGCTTTCGGGTCTCACTTGACCGGCTGACCCCTGACCAAGTATCATTTTACTATTTTTACCGCATTGCATCCTATTCACAACTGTTTACTGTACTATACTACATACTGATTATTGTGCTGCATACTGATCGTCATACTGTACTGTATTATTCTTTTGAATCACTGCAGGTTCACTGGGATGTCTGGCGAGGAGTGGAGGATTGGGCGGACGCAGATCTAATGCGCAGTCGCGACATTGCTGCAAGACGGATCTTACTGGAGGGTTCATTCGGTCGGGAGTACTATCTTGGCGAGCGAGTGGTCTGTCATTCGCTCGGCCTTGATCACTTTAGGATACCAGTGGTTCCTCCAGCCTACATGTGCCAGATTGATCATATAGGCCGCGTTGACTTGCTGCTAGAGACGGTGGGGACCCCAGTTTCAGAGCTACTGGTGGCGGACAAGGACTACGCAGCCTGGGCCCGAGTACACTTGATGGGTTCATTAGGTCTTGGCCCGACTGGCCCTGGCGGTAGGAGGAGGGGACCGGCTCTGGGGGCTGTTGGTGCTGGTGCTGCTGCAACTGCTGATGCAGGTCCTGCTGCTGATGCTGCTGGTCCGGCTGGTGGGGCTAGAGTTGGGGGTGTCAAGATACTCTAGACTGTATCTTCCTTCGTGGATGGGTATCCTTTCGATACTCCTATCCCGGTTCCTCCAGCGCCGGAGTTCCAGCCAGTACATGCACAGGTTTGTTCCTTTGCGTTACCTCCTTTTCTGTACTTTCTTTATTCGTAGACTGCTCAGTTTTTTATTATTTCTCAACAGACGGATCAGGCTTGGTTGGACCGTCTTATGCTGGTGATGAGTGGTCTGCAGACCCTTGTTCGCTAGCAGGATGCTGCTCTGCGTGAAGCTGGGATCCCTTTTGTTCCTCGGCCGGTGAGTGTTTGTCTTTTGATTTCTTTGCTTTCCTTTATACTGTTTCTTTATTTTTTATCTCTTTGGACAGCCTCCTGTAGCTGCTGCTATTCCACCACCTGCTCCTGCTTCTGCCCCGATTTTAGCTCTAGCTTGAGGCCGCGGATCTCGCGCTACTTCTTCCAGAGCTTGCTCTAGAGGATCCATCTCATCTACCAGGAGCCGCTTCATAGCCATATCCTCTTCCTCTGGTAGTGATGATGTTGACGATGACATCGAGCGACTCTTTGAGGATGTCAGCTCAGATGAGGCCGGTCCTTCCTCCCACCGAGTCCGCCCGAGACATGTCTGAGAGAGAGAGAGAGAGAGCTCCCCTTCCCCCAGTTTCGTTTAATTTTTTTTTGACACATATGTTTTGATGGGCCTGCGTGCCCCAACTAGACATATTTACTTGATCCATGGGCCTGCGTGCCCCTACCTGCTTTTTATTGGGCCTGGGTGCCCCAATTTACATTCTGATACATTACATTACATTTTTGAGCCTTCGTGCAATTTTACTGCTTTTTGTTATATGCTTCTTTTTCATTTGTTGCCCCAAACTGTCCTGTATAATGCAAACATCAAAATTCTATATAAGCCACAGAAGCTGACACACACCCACCACATTTCAACATGCGGCCGCCACAATTAACTACCTCTAACACGGCGGTCGCCACCTCCAACATGGCGGCCGCCTGGTCAAAGTGATAATGTCACCGTACTGTGCTTTTTCAAGTTGGCGGTCGCGAACTCCATGGTGGCGGCCGCCACTTTGAGTGTTGCCTTTCGCTGAATTTTTAGTTTCCCGCCCTTTCTTGCCTTATAAACTCAGCCCTAGAGGCTTCCTTTTCTATTGCTTACACTCAAATGGCTATCTCACTTTCTTCATGGATTGAGGCATTCTCCCACATTGAACGTCTGAACTTTGCTTCTTTTGGGATCAACTCTTTGTTTCATCTCATGGCCGTGAAGAACGGCGAACTATTGTTGAAGGCTGTCGTTCAACTATGGGATCCACAGTCCCACGTCTTTCTGTTTGGCCACGAAGAACTCTGCCCCACTGAGTTCTGTCGTTGTTCCTACCCCTTCCTCTTGGTACGACAGCAAGTGATGCAATTTTGTGGCCTATCCAGGATGGAGGCTTCTCTTCTAACCCCGGGCGACTGTCTTGACATCCCATGGCTTATTGAGAGGTTTCATCCTACTAGTGATCTCAGCGTTATCGACTTTCAGCTGCGTTGTCGTTATGCACTTTTCCTTTGCCTCCTTGCCCAGTATCTCCTTGTCCCTCCTGACAGGGGGGTTAGTTGTGCCCTGGTTGACATCGCTGGCCAAATGTGGACGGGAAAGGACTTTGTGCCCCTTGTTCTGGCCGAGACAATGTTAGGCTTGGACGCTGTTCATCGTGGCGAGACCATCGCCTTCGCAGGAAGCCCTTTACTTCTCCAGGTGAGCTTAACATCTTCCTCTGTATCAAGTTCTCTGCCATACTGTAAAATTATTCTAACTTTGCTGTAGATCTGGCTGATGGAAAAGTTAAATCTTGTGCAAAAGCCTCCCATTGACAGGTACAATGTCGCTATTTTCTGTACTACCCGCGTTATCAGATATGCGACACTGAGGCATCTTGGCGATAGTATCTTTCTTCTCTGACTGGCCCAAACATTACCTGGTAGTGCTCTTGGTGGCGAATTCTTGCTATGACTCTAACCACTATGGATCACCCTGGTGTTCTGCTGGTTGGCTTGCATCGGACTACCTTCTATTACCCCCGTCAGATTATGCGGCAGTTTAGTTGCGATCAGATCATCTTCCCCAGCATTCGAGGCTGTCTGTTTTCATCCATACTACGGGCTCTTTTTCTATCATCATATCAGGATGCTTGACCATTCCGTTCAATGATGGAGATGCATGAGTTGCAGTGCTTTGATATTTCCGCTGAATACAAGATATGGCTAATGCAGGATCGGGAGACACAAAATAAAGAAGAAGCGACACAAGCAGCAAAAACAAGAAGAACTTGAGACCTCTTGCTTTGTTTCCAAAATTTTGTAGTTTTTCCTTATTTTGTTTGTAGAGTTTGGGACTTGCGTGCCCCTCTTTTTTATCGAAACTTTATAATTTTGATCGAAGTAATGACAAACTCCCACTTTTATGTTTAAGATGGTTTAAATTTATCCAAAATTTTAATGACTGCATTATCGGAATTCAAAAATTAATTTGCATTGGTCTTTTTTAGATTCAAAATGGTTAGAGACAAAAAATGTGGCCGAAGTTCTCTAAAGAAGCTGCCTACGTATCCCAAAAAGATGAAATCAGGCCATAACGTAGTTCGGGCTCGGTTTTCACTCGGGTGTTGACACTTTCCTTTTGTGATGTCCTAATTTTTGTCAAGGTCGCCCTTTTGGATTTTCGGCCTTGCGGGGTACTCTAACTTTTGCCTAAGTTACCTTTTCAGTTTTCAACTCAGTGAGCTTTTTATTTTCTTTTATTTTTTACCTCAAGGATAGTACTTTTTGAGTTGATCGAGATTAACTATAGTGGAGAACACATTGCCATCCAAGTCCATAATGATGACTGCACCACCAGTCATGATGGTCTTAATGAGAAATGGTCCGGACCAGTTTGGCTTGAACTTGCCTCTCGGGTCGAAGATGGGAGCTCTGATTTCTTTTAGGATTAGATCTCCTTCTTTAAGATCCCGGATCTTGACCTTTTTATTGAATGCTCGAGCTATCCTTCTTTGGTAACCTTGTACATGAAATAGGGCTTGTAGTTTTCTTTTATCAAACAAGAGCAACTCTTTCATGTCGTTCTCCCACCATTCTACTTCTGAGATATTGGCCTCGGCCACTATTCTTAGTGAAGGAATTTCCACCTCGATGGGAAGCATAGCTTCCATCCCGTACACTAAAGAGTACGGCGTTGTTCCTGTTGAAGTTCGGATTGACGTTCGGCATCCCCAAAGTGCAAATGACAGGCGCTCTGGCCGATCTTTGTGTGAGTTGATTATCCTTTGTAGGATTTTCTTAATGTTCTTGTTTGCTGCCTCGACTGCTCCGTTGGTTTGCGAACGATATGGCGAGGACTTATGAGCCACTATCCGGTATTCCTCAAAAAGATCCAGAATCTCTCCTTGGAAGTGTGAGCCATTATCCGAGATAATTTCATGCGGTACCCCATATCGGCAAATGATGTTTTGCTTAATAAACTTAACGACATGGGAGGCCTTCAATATCGAGTAGGAAGCTGCTTCCACCCACTTGGTGAAATAGTCGATGGCCACTAGGATAAACTCATGTCCATTGGATGCCTTCGGGGTTACTCTGGCAATCACATCAATGCCCCATACTGAGAACGGCCATGGTGATGTCAGGTTGTACAGTTGAGACAGGGAAATGTGCATAAGGTTTGCGTGAATTTGGCACTTTTGGCACCTCCGTACGAACTGCATATAATCTGTCTCTATTGTCATCCAAAAGTACCCTTGTCATAGGATTTTATTGGCTAACATATTTCCACTCATGTGTTGCCCACAAACTCCTGCATGTATTTCTTTCATAAGTTCTTAACCTTCTTTTGCGTTTACGTACAGCTTATTAACCCCAGAATATCCTCGTTTATACAGTCTACCACCACAAATGATGAACTGCGCGGATAGTCGTTGTATTGCCCTTTTATCCTTTTTGCTGGCAAACTTTGGGTATTCTCCATTCTCTACGAAGTTCTGAATGTCAACGTACCATGGAAGTCCGTCAGTGCTTTCTTCAATAGCAGTTGTTATCTCATATGCCAGCTTCCTTTTCTGCTCAATTATCAAAGGTCTCATCCGGACTCCGGGTGGTATGTCAATCATGGATGCTAGGGTAGCCAGTACATCAACGAACTTGTTATGCAGTCTTGGTACATGAGTGAAAATCATTGATTCAAAGCATGGTATCAGCTTTTCTAGTTCTTGATAGTAGAGAATTAAGGTTACATCCCTGACCTTCCACTCTCCTCTTGCTTGTGAAACTACCAGTGCTAAGTCCCCAATGACTTCCAGTTTCCTTACCCCCAGTTCTAAGGCTGCCTCTAATCTGGCTAAACATGCTTTATACTCAACCTGATTATTGGTGACTTCATAATTGAGTTTTAGAGACAACGGGACATGTGATTCATTGGGAGTGACAATATTGATTAGATGCGCCGTTAAAATATAGAGTCCACTTGTCATCCCCGACTTTCATTAGTTGTTCATCGAGAAACTGGAACTCTGTATCTTCATCCCCTTTAATTGGTTGGTCGGCCAGAAATTCTACCACTGCTCTGCCTTTGACTGACTTTTGGGTGACATATTGGAGATCAAATTCGGATAATAACAGCAACCATCGAGCCAGCCTTCTTATCAGCACCGACTTTTTGAATAGATACTTCAACGGGTCCATCCGAGAGATGATGTTTACTGTGAAAGACAACATGTAATGCCTTAATTTTCAGGAAGCCCAAACCAAGGCCCAGCATGTCTTTTCTAGTGACGTGTACTGTATTTCTGACCCGATCATCTTCTTACTTAAGTAGTAGACGGCCTTTTCGATTTTGATTTCTCCTTCTTATGCAAGCATGCATCCCATAGCTGAATCAGTCACTAAAAAATAGAGGATCAGTGGCCTGTCAGGTTCGGGAGGAGCTAAAATAGGAGGGTTTTGTAGGTACTATCGCACAGCATCGAAGGCATCTTGGCATTTCTGATCCCATTCAAACTTGACTCCTTTCTTTAGCAGACGAAAGAGCAGCTCATAGGTAGTTGTTTGTTTTGCGATGAATCGGCTGATAAATTATATCTTACCAAGAAAACCTCTGACTTCTCACTCGGTCCTCGGAGGAGGCATTTCCAAAATTGATTTAATCTTTGAAGGGTCGACTTCGATGCCCCGTTGAGTGATCATAAATCCGAGCATCTTTCCGGTAGTAACTCTGAAGGCACATTTCTGTGGGTTGAGTCGCATCTTGTACTTCTGAATTCTTTCAAAGAACTTTTGCAGTGCTGCGATGTGGCCATCCCGATCCTTGGATTTGACTATCATATCATCCACGTACACCTCGACCTCCTTATGTATCATGTCATGCAGTAGAGTAGTGGCAGCCCTTTGATAGGTTGCCCCTGCATTCTTTAGACCGAATGGCATCACACGATAACAGTAGGTCCCCCAGGGTGTGGTGAATGTCGTATTTTCTCTGTCCTCGAGATCCATTAAAATTTGGTTGTATCTAGAGAAGCCATCCATGAATGACAGCAAGGTAGGCCCCACTGCAGTGTCTACTAAGACGTCGATGTGCGGTAGTGGAAAATCATCTTTCGGGCTAGCCTTGTTGAGATCTCAAAAATTCACGCAGACTCGGATACGACCACCCTTCTTCAAAACCAGTATGATGTTAGCTACCCATTTTGGATACTCGGTTACCATTAAGAATCCAGCGTTGATTTTCTTGGCAACTTCTTCTTTGATCATTAGAGCCCATTCTGGCCGGATCCTTCTTAACTTCTGTTTGACCGGTTTAGCATCAGGGTATAAGGGGATATGGTGCTGGACAATGTCAAGATTAATTCTGGGCATATCCTCGTAAGACCATGTAAATACATCTTTGAAATCTTTTAATGAAGTTATTAATTGTTCTTTTTCAACTAAGGATAAAGAAGAACCAATTTGAACACTTTGCGGGTTAGTTTCATTATCCAGATTTATTGACAAAGTTTCTTCAATTATTGGTTGGGCACGCATTTCTTCTTCTCTTTTTATTAAAAGTTTTATTTCTTTGGGGATATCCCCGTTAAATTTAAAATCATCGAAAAATGTATGAAATAAATCAAATAAAGCAGAGTAATCGAAAACTTCGTTTATTTCATTAAGAACAATGGAAATTACAAACTCGATGGCAAAAGCATGGCGAGGAGCACCAACAGATGTGCCCTCGACTACAGACTCTGACTCAATCCCGAACTCAAGATAGACAATGTGTACATCATCAGACTCGATGGTCCAATTCTTCACCTCTTTTGCAGCCACGTCAATGATAAGCTTGGTGCAATCGGCTGGTGCACCGAAATCCATCATGAAGCAGCCCTGATCAGTAATTCGAAATTGAGCCATCTTTTCATTAAACATTAATCCTAGATCGGTACCGTCGAGTTTGTCAACCCAATCTTCTTCCTGAACCTTGTTTTCTTCCTTCTCTTCTTTCATTGTTTCTTCCTCTTCTGTATCAGACAGCTGGTGGCTAAAAAATATCTTCAACTCCGATAGCTTTTGATTGGTCTCTTCGTCGATCCACGGCTCCAGAAAGCCACAATACGACAAATCTTCCCCTTCCTTGATAAAGTACCCATTGAGCGTCCCAGAATAATTGGACTTTCGTCCCCCTTCTAGGCCCTTGGAGATCTTCTTTCGTTGGCTCATACCCAAGACCCAAACGGTGCGAAGTCGGCAATACCTGAATGGGTTTCGGGATTCCCTGCAGTTTACGTCCCAATCCCATGCTAGGGAAGAAGGACATTTTTCTCATCATCATTAAAGCTCGTGGGTTGACATACCTTTCTTCTTCATTCATCAGCGTCTGAACAGCCTGTGTTTCATCGAACTGAAAGCCACTGAGCAACACATCATCTTCGCTATGCTGAACTTCTAGCAGAGTTGTGCCCTCTCCTCCTTTCGGGGGGTGAATACTGCCCTCTCCGTAGATAGTTAAAACTGCCTCGTTCTTTATCAATTTTTGTTTTTGGTGAAGGGTAAACGGTACCGCCTGGACACTTGGGTCATGTAGCCACGGCCTGCTCAGCAACAAGTTGAAGGAGGTCGGCACATCCAACACGTTAAACTCAACTGATGTCTCCAGAGGTCCTATTGAAACAGCGAATGACACCAGTCCTAGTACGTCCCTTCTTGTGTTGTCATAGGCTCGTACCCCTTGATTACAGGGGGTGAACTGATCTGGCCTCATCCCTAAACATACGACCGTTCTCAATGGGCAAATGTTCAAGGTAGACCCATTATCAATGAGGGTTACTGAGACC
This sequence comes from Heliamphora exappendiculata, assembly GCA_034768845.1. Taxonomy (NCBI): domain Eukaryota; kingdom Viridiplantae; phylum Streptophyta; class Magnoliopsida; order Ericales; family Sarraceniaceae; genus Heliamphora; species Heliamphora exappendiculata. The sequence continues at coordinate 24,523 of JAOTRH010153111.1, read as the reverse complement.
TATTTTTCTAGGCACTTGACAGTGATGTTAAGCAGCTTGTTGTGACTTTTTCCTTCAGCAGGAAAATTCTTATCAGAGAATGAAATGACTTTTTGTTCAACCGTCGGCAAAATCAGTCCAATCAATTGCTCCGGGGTGGCCTCTATTGGGATGCTATCTTTATTTAAAACTTTTAGCACAGCTTGCCTGTGTTTGTGTGAGGCCATCAGTAGCCCCTAAATGCTGATGTTGGCTTGCATCTTTTTCAACTGTCTCAATACAACATCATCTTCCTCTTCTTGCTCTGTCTCTTTCCATTTTCCACTTGGCTCTCCCTTCTCTAGCTGAGTTGGCTTAAAATATCATTTACTTCTATTTAGGTGTTTCATGCCGTCTTCAGGATACCATAACCTTGTCGTCACATTATCAGTCTATCTTACTTTGGTTACGTGCAGAGGGCTATCGAATGCTCACAAATCATTTAAGTCACTAATGGCTGCCCTTTCCCTTCTTTCCTTGTCATCTTCAATAGCCTATGTGTAATCGATTTCTTCCTAGATGTCCTCTTTAAAAAAATTCACTTGCTGTTCACGAGCGGCCCAGAAGTCGCTCCACTCGGCCTCGTTTGATTTTAGCACAACCCTTGCTAGCCAATAGGATTGTATTTCGTCGACATATATCTCTTCCTTAAAAAGTTGGGGAAGGGTGATTCCATCAAGCACGTGGCTGAATCCATAGGGTCGGGCCGGATAATCTAATGGCCAGTCATCTTCTTCGTTGTGCTCCTCCTCTTGTTGGTAGACTTGGATTAGTGGTCGATACCATTCCTAGGCATTATCATTCCATTTTTCCATCTTGTCCCGACTGCCTCTAATCATCATGAACGAGCATGATGTCTGTTCCTCGGTTATTGAAACATGAGGGCGTGGTAGGTGCGCTGAACAGATGTGCTGACTTGGGTCCTCTAATTCCCCCAGAGACATGTAATTTACCCCAGCCTGCCTGGCATGATTCGACAGTGGGTTGGTAGTGACATTTGATTTTGGGGTGACAGATGGTGGCAGGATCATCTTGTTATCAATGAGGTTTTGGATCTCGTGTCGGAGTCTCAAACACTTGTCTGATAGGTGCCCGTGGCCTTGGTGGAAGGTGCAGTATTGGAAAGCATTAAACCTTGGCGGTAAGGGATCAGGAACAGGCATGGGGTCAAATGGCTTGATAAGCCCCTTCTCGACGAGTCGATTCAGGGCGGTGGACAAAGAGATATTGAGGGGGGTGAAGACCCTTCTCAGCTTTTGTTGCTGTTGACCATTGTCTGACTGCTGAAAGTTATTCATTGGATGGGTGGAAGGATTCAAAAGCTTCACCTCGCCCGAGTGAGCAGCGGATTGATTTTAGTTGGTTGTAGGGAAGGTCCTTCTTGGTGGTTTTTGGCTCGGCTTAGCTTTTTCAATATCTCTAGACTAGATTGCATCCTCTATCTGGACCCTGGCGTCAAATAATTGCTCGAATGTGAAGAGTGGCTGAGTGATCAAGTAACGCTTCAACGGAGACTGCAGGTTCTTTACTACCATCCTAACTTGCTCCTTTTCAGAAGGTCAATTTGTCATCTTAGCGGCCTTACCCCTCCAGCGGGTCAAGAAATCAACAAATGACTCCCTATTTTCTTGGCGAGTGGTCTCTAACTCACGAGTAGTTACATCTAACTAAATATTATAACTGTACTGGCTGATGAACGCTGTAGCTATGTCCTCCCACGTTTTAGTATTTGCTACATCAAGAGAGAAGAGCCATTTCTGAGCTGCCCCAAAAAGAGATCGATGAAAGAGCTGGGCTTTTAACTGGTCATCAATTTCCATTGGTGACAGGGTACCGACATACATTCGGAGATGAATTCTGAGATCTCCCGTTCCATCAAACTTTTCCATGTCAGGCATTTTAAACTTTTTCGGTAGCTTAGCGTCGGGGAATAGACATAACCCTCCCACATCTAGCATATATTCTTCAATTCCTTTTGCCTTTCTAAGGACCTTCTCCATTCGGTCAATTTTCTCAACTAATGCAGATTCTTTGGACTGAGCGGTATTTTCCTCCTCAGCCATCACCTGTCGAGGGTTTCGTTGTGGTGGTGGAACGACTTGTGGTCCATCGGGGACTTGATTGTCATCCTAAAAGTCCTCTCCATTCTCATTTGTCTCATTCGATTGTCCAAATCTGTGTCTGACATTGCACTTGAGCTTGGGTTTGTTGCTCTACAGCTCTCTAAATATCAGTAATTTCCCTCATTAGGGCTGCTAGATTCATCTCATTTTCTGCCATTCCAGCTGACTCAGTCAGCTGTTCAGATATCTTACAAAGTCTTCATGTCACTGATCTTTCCCAGACACGTGTTGATCGTACTTTCCTCAGCCCAATGGTAATCCCACAGAGAAACTTGGATCCCAAGTGCAGAGTAACTGGTATCAAATTTTTCCCAGGTGAATATTCTGACAACAGATAGGCAATATCTCAGATTCCCAAAATGGAAAATCATGGACAGATAAACAATGCCCCTGTCGGGCTCATGCTGGCAGCATAACAACAGGATGACCCGGGATGACAGCTGAGGAGAAGATTAACCGACTTCTAGAGGGAAGGTTTATCTAAACAGACTGCACTCTAGTGGGAAAAAATAGTTCTAACCCTTAAGAGACCAATTCGATCTAGAATTCTAAAGCATAACGTTAGGAAAATAGCTTGATCTATAATTCTAAAGAAAAATGGGCAGCATAACGGTAAGAAGCTAGCTCATGTGGGTATAACAAGGATCTACGAAAAATGAGCCTAAACAAAGGCAGGGTATGGAACTAACAATCCGGGAAAAACCCAAAAGAGAGAAACTACCCCAAGGGCTTCGAAATAAAACACGGACATGACTCCGAGAAGAAGACTACCGCATTGAAACCAATCATGGTAAAAAATAAAGCCCGGGTAAGAACCCGAAGGACAAGCTAACCTAATCAAAAAGGGGGATAACAGAAAACCCAGGTCAAAAACCCGAAAAAGGGCTAGCTTAAACCGAACAAGCAAGCCTAATAATAGCAATCAAAATATACAATAAAGAAAACACATAATTCTACCAAGGTTAGCATCACCTAATGGAGTGTTCTAAGTTCACTACATACAAAAGACCAATTTTGGTCAATTGAAAAGGGTAACTTCTGAATAGAGCCGGGTATATACCTTCCATGCAGAACATGGTCAAACAGTACGCCTGAACTCTTTTACTATCCCTATGATAGCGTACAGTCAACAAAGGTTGCCCGTCTTCCCAACAATCCCCGAAACAGATGAATATTCGAGGCATTAGGTCGACCAGGCAGGGGGTTGAAACCATATGCATGCGAAAAATGTAAATGAGAAATTTTATTAAGAACCAATGCTGCTTTCAAGTCTAGCCCTCTTATTTAATTTTGGAAACCATTCCCCAGCAGAGTCGTTAGAAAATACTGTGGCGTTGGGATTTAAGGGTCATTTTGAAAAATGTTCATAAATAAGGAATTCAAAGAGTGTTTAGAAAAAATCCTTTAACATCTTGAAAACCAAATTTTGAAAACCCCTTTTGCTAAAAAATAGAGTCGCCACTTAATTTTTGAGAAAAACTAACAAAAATAAAATTGGCTACTGATCTTTAAAATGTTAACCAGAGAAGGAGGGTTCGGGGGTTAAGGTACGAATCAAAAAAGATGTTAGCCACCCCGTTCGCCAAACCAATAGGTTGGCCTCTACTAATCATCATTGGTTCTTTATAAAATTTCTCAAATGCATGCAAATAAAGAAAGTGGAGGCAAAGAAAGAACATCCAAAATCAAATATGAATAATACATAACATATGCACATAGCACTCCAAATTAGAACAAATAAAGGGATAAAATCCTAAGTCCTAAGGTATGCAATTTCTACTAAAAGATACATGGAGCACTTCCTCATGCAATTTTACAAAAATAAATTAACTATCATGATTTTTATAAAAAACCAAAACAAACATACTAAAATTATCTAAATATGGATTGTTGCAAAAGATAAATTAAACTATCTTAAATATGCTTCCAAATAATGAAACTAAAACATATACTAACATTATCATAGTGAATTAGTAAATAAATGAGAAATACAAATAAAAGATGCATAAAAAAAAGAATCCTAAAAAAAAGTTACAAAAGAAGTTTATGCTAATGATAAAAAAAAAGGTTAGAAAAATAAAATATTAAAAAAAAATTTGACTATTTATATTTAAAATGAAAACGAAAGAAAAGAAAATTATGTTTAAGGAATGAAAATTAGGTAAAAAGACTTTTTGTGATATTTTTTGGAGTTTGGTGAAATAAAAGGAAAAGAAAGATAAAATAAGTGCTAAAAGAAAATAAAGCTATGAAAAGATAAAGAAAATAAAACTTTATAAGTACTACTATTAGGAGAAAAGAAATGTTAAATGGAACTTTTTAAGAAAATTAAAGCTATATTGAAAGAAAAGGAAAGTAAGCTATATTACAAAGAAAATGAGAGAAGAAGAAATATAAGTGCTAGGAAAAAAAAAGAACATTAAACTAATATTTAAAAGAAAAAGAAACATTAAATTAATAAGAAAAAAATGATGTATTGAAGGAAAATTGCGTAAATGCTAAAAGAAAAGAAACTTTAAACTAAATAGAACATTAGTGTGAAAGAAGAGAAAATGAAATAATAACATTAAATTAACTATTAACTAATCTAGAAAAAAAATTATCATTAAATAGACGCAATATTGACAATTGCAACTATTTTTATGTAAGTGTTTTTATTATAACAATAACGACATTATTAATCGTATTGTTAAATTATGTTAGCATTAATTAATGGATTAAAATGAAAAATAACAATGTGCAAAATGTGAGTGTGTAACATGGGTAAATAATTAAAATGAACATATAATATAAAATTGAATTTATGGCATGAATTAAGTAATTTAAACTAGGCAAATGATTTAAACAAATATGTAGACGAGGTGATAATGTATACGGAAAACCTGGATTGCTAAAGGAATCCTCAAATTAGGAGAAATAGTGTTTCGGTGATCTAATTCTCGGTTGGTGATCCAAGCTAGGGCTTTAGGACTTTGGAGACTCGATTTGCGATATTTCAGCAGGGCTTCGACGTTGGGGCTCGGAATTGCTCGGCGTCTCGGCAGAACTTCACTCTCAAAATCTCACACTCAAAATCTGTCCTTGAAAATGTACAGGAGGTACAGTATTTATAGAGTTCTTCAACCAATGAGATGTTGACACGTTTTTAGACACGTCAGGCCATTTGGAGTTGGCGGCCGCCACAATGTGAGTTGGCGGTCGCCATGTGGGAGTTGGTGGTCGCCATGTTGAAAAAGGTTCCACAAGGTTCTATTGGCGGTCACCATATTGAACATGGCGGTCACCACTTCTGGCAATGACTTGGGCAACAAGTTATCGATGGTTTGGTACAACTTCATTGGTTTTAAAGGTTTCTGATGGTTGTTGATGGTCGGATTCAATTACCAAGCATGGATCACTATTTGAGGATCGAACTGAAGCACTATTCTAGCTGTTTTCATCATCGAATTCACCTAAGATTGGTGGGGTCAAATTGGGGTGTGTACAGCGCTAAGAAAAGAAGAACCTATACGCATTTTGGCCCAATCTCCGAGAGAAAAACTTAGACAAACTAACCAATTGAGATTCCCAATGGGAAACTCGAAACTGACCATGGTTGACATGATGAGGGAAATTTTTAAATTGTAACGAACAGTTGAAGGGGTTAGTACTGCTATGACGAATCACACTAGGCTTCAGACACAGTATCAAGCTCAGATTCAAGCCTTTTAAACTCGAGTCGTAGAGCCTAATGTGGTTGCTCCAAATGATCAAGAGGATGGAGTAGAAAATGTTATTAGAGATGATAATGTGGGAACCGAGGTAGCCTAGCCAATGACTGTACAGCCCGTTTGATCGGGAATCCCAAAAATCTTGGCCACCAAGGAGTTGATTTTGTGTGATAAGGTCGACAAATTGGAAAAGATTTTGAGAAAAAGCTCGAGGAGTCAAGGATTATACATTAGACGTCGAGGGTCTCTGTTTATTCCTCGATGCTAAGTTTCCTGAGAAGTTTAAAATGCCCGATATGGAGAAATTTGATTGATAACAAAGTGATTCCCGCACCCACTGCTACTCAGAAGCCGAATGTTACTACCAACCCTCTTTCGAATCATGCTAATTAGTAGAATGTAAATGCCATCGAGGGAGAGTTGGAAGGATTTGATCCCATCAAATTCATAGTTTCCGTAACAGAACCGAAGCCAATTGTAGATTTTCCATCTGGACAGGAGGTGTTGTGGCTTGATTACCTTATCCAGGATTTGATTGAGGATGATTCTTTCACCTTGTCAATTTTCATTATCCATGAGGAGGAAACCCCTCCCCCTACCAATAATGAAGAAGATAAAGAGGTCAAACACCTATGGGAAGATTTGGTCTACCTCGAGGCATTTGATGATTTGGAAGAGGCTAGAATTGATATCAAGTGGCACATCCCAACCACCCCAAGCAGTGATACAGTCTGGCATCAAGGGGGAGCTTGGTATGGGGAGGCTAACCTGAGTTTGGAAATAGGAGAAGCAGGAAAAGCAGTATAAGAAGAAGGGGAATCTTCTAAGGACATTAATAGTGAGAACATGTAGGAAGAAAATTTGGCAGTCAGTACGGAAGACGAGAAGAAGAAAGAGCAAAAAAAGGAAAGTACTGCCCAAGTAAATTTGTTAGGAATCGCAAGTCTTGCATTTGACCCTTCCGTATACATTGTCCCTCTCGATGAGCCGAAACCAAGGATACCTCTACCCGGGGAACCTATCTCATGTTCTCTCGAATGGGATTATCAGGAAGAGAATGACATGAGGGAGTTAGAAGAAGTTGAGCAGGAATTCACAGATATAGAATATGATGAAGGAGAAGATGTGCCAGAATAGCACCCGATATTCAGAGAACCATGTGACCATGGAGGCCCATGGGAACCTTGGGGCCCTGCCCACCAAACGGTTATGAAAATCGTTCGACGAAGTGTCGCCGCCATAACTTTTTGAGTTGGAGACCGAAATCAGCAAAGAGTCCAATTGGTTTTCGCAAAACATAATGGGAATCGAGGAAGACTTCTGGGGAAACAAAGGAAGCAATAAAAGACAGATAATTTTTGGGCCTTTTGAGAAGAGGAATATCCATTGGTCGAGATTCAGGAAGTGGTTGACCAATTTGAAGGACTATGGGAGCCCGAAGAACAGATAGAGCATCTGACGAGATGCGGGAGACATTTTAAGCCTGCACAATTAGAGAAGGAGCAACCAAGTAGGAATGTAGAGGAACCAAGAAAGTAGCCAAAAACAGCAGAAAGACAGAATAGTGAAGAGGAAGATGCAGTTCTAAAATAGCTTAAGAAGACGCAAGCCAATGTAAGCATTTGGGGGTTGCTCGTAGCATCTCACAAGCACCAGCAGACCGTCCTAAAAGCCTTGAACAGCATGGACATACCAATTGATGTCTCCCTCAACCAACTAGTCGGAATGCTTGTACCTAAGAAGCAATCTGGTGTTATTACCTTCAGTGATAGGGATTTTCCAACAGAAGGACCATCCCACAATAAGCTCTTGCACTTAACCGTCAAATATCAGGAAAAATGAGTACCAATTGTTTTGGTCGATAACAGTTCTGCCCTCAAAGTATGCCTGTTACAAACTACTTACTACCTAGGATTGAAGATGCAAGATTTCAAGCCAAGTGCACAGGGGGTACGAGCATATGACAACATGTGAAGAACGAGCATATGACAACACGCGAAGAGATGTCCTGGGATTGGTAACTTTTGCTATAGCACTGGGAACTTTGGAGAGTGAAATAGAGTTTCATGTCCTTGATGTACCAGCATCGTCCAACCTGCTACTGGGATGGCCATGGCTATATGACTCATTGATTAGAGTTGTCCCATCTACCCTACACCAGAGGATAAAATTGATCAAAGATGGAGTAACTATCACTATACCAGGTGAAACTAGTTTGTCAATTCCGCTCAGTGATGCTACCCCGCTTCTTAAGATCTAACACGGGGAGGAGGATTTCTTACTGAATGGATTTGATTTTGATGAAACCAAGGCCACACAAGTTCTGATGGATGATGAAGGGAGCTATGTTGACCAAAGGATCATAGCCATGATGGAAGAAATGTCCTACTTTCTAGGCATGGGATTAGGAAAGAATTTGCAAGGAATTTTTGAGCTGATCCTAATAAAACACAATTGCCATGGATACGGACTAGGATATAAGCCAGAATTGGAAAGATCAAGCATAGGGAAGTATGGGCCAACGCTATATGGCCATTTCATCAAAGAAGAAGACAATTTCCTTTATTGTGGGTTTCCTAAACCGTGGATTGAAGAGTAGACTAATAAGAAATTACCAAGATTGAAGATCTTTTTCAGTCACTAGTTTTCCAAAAGTGATGAAGAAGTCGAGATTTGGCAGATGGGTCTCACAGGAAAGATGCAGACAAACTGGGCAAGTCTTTGTGAAAAAGGAGATTTTGAGTATTTCTTCAATGAAGAGTTGGCCTAAGTGCGTATAGGCAAGGATGACAAAGACAAGGATATGCTGATGATGGAAGCTGGCACCCCTACGGATCACACTTTTCTTATCATGGATGCAACTAAAATGGAAAAGAGTCATCCTTTTGAGTATTTTATTATGCATAATGTGACAAGTGGGATGGAACCTGAGTCTTTTGAGTCTTCCTGTATCAAGTTAATTTGCACTGAGTCTACCAGGAATGCACCTGTTAGCATCCTGAGCCCTTTCTGTTTTGAGTCTCAAAATGTAACCCCTTTTGAAATCGCTGAAATAAAATCAATCTTTCCTTACTTTGCTGTGTCTCAAATATTTTGTCTTGATTCCAAAAATTTTAACGAATTCAAAGAGGATATCTCCCAAGAATTAAAATTCTTAATCGAAAAGGAAGAAGAAATGCGAGCCAAACCTATAACCGAAAAAACAATTTTGATAAATCTTAATAATGAAAATAACCCACAAATGGTTCAGATTGGTTCCACCCTATCTTTAGAGGAACGTGAACATCTAATCTTTTTATTAAAAGAATTTAAAGATATTTTTCCATGGTCCAACGAAGATATGCCTAGCATAGACCCTGACATTGTACAGCACCAAATCCCTTTGTATCCCGATGCCAAACCCATCAAGCAAAAGCTAAGGAGGATCAGCCCAGATTGGGCGCTCAAGATCAAGAAAGAAGTTACCAAATAGTTAGATGTCGAATTTCTCACGGTTACTAAGTATCCGATGCGTGTTGCTAATATTGTCCTCAAACCGAAGAAAGATGGAAAGATCCAGGTATGTGTCGACTTTAGAGACCTCAACAAGGTTAGCCCCAAGGATGATTTTCCTCTCCCCCATATAGATGTCTTGGTAGACAACACTACCAAGAATGCACTCTTGTCCTTCATGGATGGCTTCTTGGGGTATAACCAGATTCTGATGACTCTAGCGGACCGAGAGAAGACTACCTTCACGGTACCTTGGGGTACCTATTGTTATAGAGTCATGCTATTCGAATTGAAAAATGCGGGAGCAACCTACCAAAGGGCTGCAACAGCGTTGCTACACAACATGAGACACAAAGAGGTTGAAGTATACGTGGACGATATGATTATGAAATCCAAAACCCAAGAGGGACAGGTCGTTGCACTAAGGAAATCCTTCGAGAAAATCAAAAAGTACAAGATGCGTTTGAATTCTCAGAAGTGTGCCTTCAAAGTCACTACAGGCAAGATGCTCGGATTCATGATCACACAGCAAGATATAGAGGTAGACCCTTCGAAGATCAATGCCATTCTCGAAATGCCTCCCCCGAAGACCGAGAAGGACGTAAGGAGCTTCTTGGGAAAGGTTCAGCTTATCAACTGATTCATCGCTAAACTAACCACTACCTGTGAACCCTTGTTCCAAATCTTAAAGAAAGGGTCCAAATTTCAGTGGGATCAGCAGTGTTAGGACGCCTTCGAAGCCGTACAGAAGTATCTGAAAAACTCTCCAGTTTTGTCACAACCAGAACTCGACAATCCTTTGATACTATACCTATCAGAGACTAATTCAGCAATGGGATGTATGCTTGCAAAGGAAGACGAAGCCAATGTAGAATGAGATGTCTACTACTTGAGTAAGAAGATGATCGAATGTGAACGACGGTATATGCCTTTGAAAAAGACTTGCTGGGCGCTAGTCTGGGCATCCAGGAATTTACGCCACTACATGTTGGCATACTGTGTCATTCTAATCTCAAGGATGGATCCACTCAAATACCTCTTTGAAAAGTTAGCATTGACAGGAAAATTAGCCAGGTGGTTGCTGATGCTAGTTCAGTTCGATTTGTAGTATGTCACGAGAAAATTAGTAAAAGGGAGAGTCGTTGTTGAGTTCTTAGCCAATCTTCCTACCAATGAAGAAGAAGAGCTTGAATTTGAGTTTTCTGATGAGCAGGTACCGAAGATTGAGAAAGATCAATGGACCCTCTATTTCGATGGAGCCTCAAATCAATACAGTTATGGGATAGGGATACTCCTTGTTTCTCCCAATGATTCTCATATACCTTTAGCTTTTAAGTTGAATTTTGAGGTTACTAACAATCAAGCCGAGTACGAAGCTTGCTAGGCTAGATTGGAAGTCGTCTTAGAACTAGGGGCGATAAAGTTAGAGGTCGTAGGAGACTCGGCTTTAGTAGTATCCCAGGCAAAGGGAGAGTGAAAGGTCAAAGAAGAAAAGTTGGTTCAGTATCATTGAGAACTCGAGAAAATGATCCCCTTCTTTGAAAGCGTAATATTCATTCATGTGCTAAGATTATAGAACAAATTCATCGATGCCTTGGCTACTTTAGCATCAATGATAAATATACCGCCCAGGATAAGAATGAGGCCCTTGAAAATTACATAGAAGGATGTACCTACAATCAACAACATTGTTATGACCCAAGAAACCAATGATGGGTTACCATGGTATCGCGACATTTGGGAATTCATCGAGAAAGGAGAATATCTTAGCCGAGCCAATAAGAATGACCAGAGAGCTATCAGGAGGCTCGCTGCACAGTTCATAATCTGTGGGGGAAAACTATACAAAAGAAGATATTTGGGAGTTAATAAGCTCTGCGTCGACATAAAAGAAGGACATGAGGTGATGAGAGAAATTCATAAAGGAGTTTGTGAACCTCACGTGAGCGGGATGATGCTGGATAAAAAGATCTTGCGTCAAGGATATTTTTGGATGACCATGGAAGTAGACTGCCATCAGTTTGTTCGGAGATGCCGAAAGTGCCAAATCCACGCAAATCTCATGCATGTACCACCATGTCAGTTGTACAACATGACCTTGCCATGGCCATTTTCGGTTTGGGGAATCGACGTCATAGGGAAGGTTACACCCAAGGCGTCAAATGGGAACGAGTTTATTCTCGAAGTGGATCGAAGCGACCTCCTACTCTGTCCTAAAGGCTACCCAAGTTACTAAGTTCATCAAAGAGAATCTCATTTGCCAATACAAAGTCCCGCACGAGATAATAAGAACGTGAAGAAAATCCTTCAAAAATGATAGAGGGAAGTAGAGATGGGCCAAAAAAGCTACCATTTGTGCTTTGGGAATACCAGACATCAATTAAAACTTCAACTGGGGCCACAACGTATGCCTTGGTTTACAGAATGGAAGCAATCCTACCTATCGAATTGAAAATCCCATCTTTGAGAATAATAACCGAGAGTGAAATTCTCGAGACAGAATGGGAGAGGAATAGATTTGAAGAATTACTCTTATTTGACGAAAGAAGACTTCAAGCACTGTTTCATGTTCAATGGTATCAGAGGAGGATAGCTCGAGTGTTCAACAAGAAGGTTAAGTTCTGAAATTTGAAGGAAGGTGGTTTAGTTCTCAAAGAGATCATAGCTCATATTTTTGACCCTAGGGGCAAGTTCAAACCTAATTGGGCCAGACCCTATCTTATTAAGACCCTCATGTCAGAAGGTGCTGCAATTCTGATGGACTTAGACGAGAATGTTTTCTCTACACCTATCAATTCAGACCAGCTTAAAAGATTCAACCATTGAAGGAAAAGCATACAAAAGGAGAGCCTTAATACGCCAGTGTTATCCACGCCTTGAACTATGTTATGGCCTGATTCCCTTCCTTTGTGATACATAGGCAGCTTTTGTCAGAAGTTCGACCCAAACCTTTGTTCAAGATTCCCTCCTTATAACTATGCTTCAAGTAAGTTGATCATTGTAAAAGCATGTTTTAAGTTTTTCTAATAAAATGATTATGTTGTCAGAATGGAATTTAAAAATCCATCGCAAACCAAAAGTGGTGAGACTTTCCTTAATGAGTTTACTAATACAGATTTCAAAAGATATAAGAGAGGCTCACAAGTCCTCATCCTAAAAGATAAAAAGGAAAGAAAACATAGATATTGAGACATAGAAAAAGAAGTCAAGTCCTCCTTCTCTCTGCATCTCCTCCTTGTCCTGCCTTGCGCTTTATCTATGTCTGTAGCCAAATCTTGTAAACCTCAGAAAGCCTGCTATCGAAGTTCCTGCCAACTGGTATCCTCAGTTGAGAAGACCAAGCCCGCTGATACTGACACAAGAAAGGGGCCCGATGAGGATGACTGTATAGATGGCTCATAGAAGTCTCGGGACAGATCTAGGTATGCCCAAACTCGCAAAGAATGCGATAAGGATGATAAAAGGGGGCCAGCTTCAAGCCAACCAACAGGTCCCCTAAGTAACCGGCAGTGGAAACAATCATGGAAGATATTTTTAGCTAGGGGCATAGCCAAGAGATGTCCTCCCGAATCAAAGAACTCAGATAATCCTTCTAATCAGCTTCAGTGGAGCAAAGTCGGTAGATCTGATGGTGAATCAAGGACTTAATGCTGTAGGTATCAGACATAGGCTTCTCTAGCAGATTCACCTTATCCATTAACCAAACTTGAGGGAAATAAAGAAAAAGGAGAGATGAGTGGAAAAATCCGAGAGAAATAAAGAAAAAAGTGAGCTGAGTGGAAAAATCTGAGCAAATACAAAAAAAGGAGAGATGAGTGAATACCTGAAGCAAGAGTGCACTACCAGCAAAATAAGGAGCACCCCTAGCATGGACTCCATCAAGCCCAAAAATCATCCCAACCAGAATCAACGGGACAGGGTCTCGACCCTCATAAATCTGATAGGCCACATCCACCAAGGAAGAGCTAGCCTACCCGTCTGAAGGTCCCAGGAGGAAGAGACCCAAAAGGAAAATGCACAAAGCATTCCTACACTGAAGCTGAAAAGAGAAGTTGCCAAGGGACCCCCGCGGCCCAAAGTGGTCTATGATCCGAGCAACATCAAGGGATCCACTATGAGTAATCAAAGCAACCTCACGATGGGAAAAACTACAAAGCTGCATCAACATGTCTTTAGCACTCGAGAAAGGAACAGGGACTATCACTTCATCGCAGCCCGAGATCTCGAGGATAGTAGAGAAATCCTCTACGGTCAGACATAACTCCTCAGTGCGGAAGCGAAAGATGTGCACATTGGGATCCCACAGTTGGGCAGCCCCTCGAAGTAGATGCCAATCGACCCTCATGCTTCGCAAGGAGAATAGTGCATCTAGGAAAAAGTTGAGGAAGTTCCCAAGCTTGACCAGGGAAAAATCACTCATCCAAGCGACAGAGAATTGTTGTAAGAGTAGGCCATAAGGAACACAAGATATCCAGAGCAATGGGGTTTAGAACAGCTATCCCCTTTTTATAGATCCAAGAATGGGGGGAACCCACAGAATCTGCTCCAATTTTTGCGCCAAAACACTATGTTCCGATTGTTAGTTTTTTATTACGGCTGTGGCTTTGCAATATAACGGTCGTCACATTTCATTCCCAAAACTCACGTCCATGATGCCCAAACTCCAGGCCGCGAACTTTTCTTCACAAAAGTACAGACCGTCATATTCAAAACCAGTGGCCGCCATATTCTTTCTCGCGGCCACCATCTTTTTTATGTAGAAATTTTAGCAGCCTGTCCCCATTTTGCCAATATGTCCCAAACTGTAATTGTGCACCTGTTGGCAACCCACAATAAGAAAAGCAATTTTGTACAGCAAGATCACAAGTCGTGAGTCAAATCATCAAGCATAATAAGAGTCTAAGCATTCAAGAGTGATTTTTATGTCATAAATAAAAGAGTCATAAGTATACATAATAGTCAAAAGTGTAAACCAAAGGGCACGAAGGCCCAACCCATCAAAAGCAGAGTAATACAGCACGCAGGCCCCATCAGTATATATGTGCAGAATGCCAAAAATAGTATCTATTAGTGTGTATCTTTGCAGTATGTGTCGAGGCAATGCAATATGTCAAGGTAGTGGATCAGGAGCAATGGTGTATCAGAACAGAGTATAAAAATGTATCAGATGGGCACGCAAGCCCAAGAAAGAATAGGCACGCAGGCCTCTATATATAGTAAAAAGATAGTAAATGAAATCATTAGCAGCTAGTTAGGATGGCCACTCCTATCAATTCTCTTCCCTCGAACCACGTGTCCTCCTTGAGACGACTCTCCTGATCTTGACCGGTCTATTTCGCCTCCCCTGAGCTGTCGATAGTCTGTGTAACGCTGGGAGTCCGAGCTTATGATGAAGAAGCAACGGCAGAAGTAGAATTCTATCTAGAGGATGCAGCTGGGGTGGCAGGTTCTGTGCGACCACTGCGAGCCCTCAGCCCTCCACCACGGCCACGCTGAAAGAAGAAAAAGGAGGCACATCAACTAAGGCAGATGAATGTGAACAAAAAGGAAATAGCACAAGAATGAAAGGAAAAAAATACCGCAATAGGGCCACCTAGAGGAGTAGGGGCCTTGAAGCCATGAGCTCAGAAGGCAGCATCCCAATGGCAGACCAACACCCTTAACCCGATGATCAAGTGGAGGGACTGGTCATACCACTCTTGGGGTATCTGTCAAGAGAAGAAACAAGTCAGTGTAATCAGGTGTCAGGATCAATCAGACATGGGAATCAGTTAGATATAGGAATTAGTGCAATCAAGTCATCGCAGTCAGATACAATTAATAATACCAAGAACAAAATAAAGGATGTCGTACCTACTCAGTGCTAGGGGTAGGAGAATCTTCGGGGCTACTGGCTCGGGAACCCAGATCTGATGGAGGACCCCATCCACGAATGTGTCCACTGTCCAAGAGAGCTCGAGATATACAGGGCTCGGGGCAGTAAGAGGAGGAGCCCGCGCAGCAGCACGAGCTCCTATCGTAGGCATGAGCCTCTCTCGGGCAAAGATCGTGTAGTCACGAATCTCGCCCTCGATCTATGTAGTTGCATCAAGGCCTACCATGGCTCAGATGATATCGGTTGTGTGGAGTGTGTCTGTTTAACGCTTCCCCACCGGAGGTGTCCTTGGGATACCAAAATGATCATACCCCAAGGACTGCCGAACGACACGCTCTCCATGGTACCACTCTCTACAGAATGTCCCCTTAAGAAAGACAAAGGTCCGAGTGACCTCACGGCTCAACATCAAATCGGCACTAGCTCACTCCTCCATGCCCATTCAGATGTCCCAACAGACCTAAAAATCAAAGAAAACATGTCAGCAAGCAGTGTATATGCAGAAAGTGAGAAGTAGGTGTGAACTGAAGTATAAGAAGCTTACCCGATCGAGAGTGAGGCTGTCGAGAAAAAGGCAATCATCATCTAGGTCTTTCCCCCAGGCTTCGTACCCTGATGGTGTCTAGCGCATCGAAGTTCCCAAGGGATCACAAGCGGGTTATCGCACGTGTTCACTGGCTGGCGCATGCCCAGGAACTCATAAGCCCAAAGCTATAGAAAATCAAGAGAGGCATCATTACAGTTGAATCAGATGTGTATATATGGAAAGAAAAATTACTAAAAGCAGGGAAAGAAGACATACCTCCCATATGCGCCAGTACCTACCGACGATTAGATCAGAAGTCCAGGTAGCTGCGGTTATGTATCCATATAGGGTGGCCAGTGCAGCTCCGCCCCAATCATAGGAGCCGATCTGGCCCACCACCACCATGGCAGCAAGGTAGTGGAGGTGCACCCTGTTCTCTATGTTCGGGAATAAGGATATCCCGAACATGTATAGAAGGAATGCATGTGCCAACTACTCGAAGTGGTGGACCTCGACGCAGGAAAAATGACGGAAGGTCTCCCTCAACCACGTATATCGTATGCTCCCCTTGTCTACAGAAGGGGGCACGTGATCGAGGAGGTATAGAAGAGCTTCAGGGCTCTAACAAATATCGAGATCAAATAGGATTGGGTCGCTGCCTACCCGAATCCTGGTGATAAGAGAGAAGTATAAAGGAGTGAGGGTCACCTCGAATGAGGGAAGGTGGAAGGTGTTGGTGATGTCCTACCACCTCTCTGTGAGAGCTGTAAGGGTGACCCTGTCATTGTTGGTCCCCTCTAGCGTGGAAATGAAGCTGCCAAAGCTGGCTCAGTCAACAATCTCTCAGCTGTTGGGTGGGAGCGCTATATACCACTCCAAGACGTCAAAGGATCCACCGAAGCCTCGAATGCAAAGTCGCCCCTAAAAGGAAATAAAACAAACCAATCAGTAAACATAAAATAATGACAGAATCAACAAAATAACAAAAATAAGGTAAACAGAAAAGATTACAGGATCAAAACCAAGTACGCGGCAAGTTGACTAAAACTTAGAACTCCATCCATATTCTCTTACGCAAATTCAGATTCTTCTGCGAAAATAAGTACTTCAAACTCTTACGATCCGAGAACACTTCGAAGCGTTCTCCATACATGTAGTGTCTCTAGGTCTTTAGAGCAAAAACCACTGCTGTGAGCTCCAAATCATTTGTAGGGTAGTTCTTCTCATGAACTTTCAACTTTCTTGATCTATAGGCCACCACCTTACCCAGTTGTATTAACACGTAACCCAACCCCTCGTGTGACGCATCACAATAAATGGCATAGTCGAGTCCTCTCTCTGGTAAGCTTAGAATGGGCGCACTGGTTAACCTCGTCTTCAATGTCTGAAAGGTGAGCTCACAATTGTCATTCTACACGAACTTGATTGTCTTTCGTGTAAGGCGTGTCATAGGCGCTGCAAGCCTAGAGAACTCTTTCACAAACCGATGACAGTAACTTACAAAGCCAAAAAAGCTTCGAATCTCAAACACATTTTTCAATCTTTCCCACTCCATCACAGCTTTGACCTTAGATGAATCCACTGCTACCCCATCTCCCGAAACTACATGTCCTAAAAACTTCACCTCCGGCAACCAAAATTCACACATGTCGTACTTGGCACATAATTGGTGTTCCCGCAACAACTGTAAGGCAATTCGAAGATGCTCCTCTTGCTCTTCTTCCGAGGATGAGTAAGTCAAGTGTCATTCACGAACACCACCATGAATCGATCAAGGTAAGGGTGAAAGATACGGTTCAGAAGGTCCATGAACATCGTTGGCGCATTATTCAATCCAAAAGACATGACTAGAAACTCAAAATGTCCATAACGGGTACGAAATGTTATTTTTGAAATGTCTTCCTCCTTGACTCGTAACTGGTGATAACCCGATCTCAAGTCAATCTTCGAGAAAATAACATGAACCCTTTAATTGGTCAAACAAGTCGTCGATACGAGGCATAGGATACTTGTTTTTAACGGTCACATGGTTCAACTTACGATAATTTATGCAAAGACGCAATGACCCATCCTTCTTCTTTGCAAAAAATACTGAAGCTCCCCAAGAAGACACACTGGGGCGGATGAACCCCTTGTCCAACAATTCCTGGACCTGCACCTTCAACTCTATCAACTTAGCCGGTACAAAATGGTACGAAGGCATAGAAATGGGGGCAGTCCCCGAAATGAGGTCTATGGAAAACTTGACTTCCCGCCGTGGCGAAAGCTCAAACAACTCACTCGAAAACATGTCTGGAAACTCACAGACAATCGGAGGGAGCTCTCCCCGAGTAGAATCAATCTCACTCACCGATAAGTAAAGAAAAAGAGGCTAAGGCTATTACGGCTCCATGATCTAAAGGATCTAGGTGCTAAACCATTGTCCCAGTTTCCCACAGAATAAAAGAAATCTCCTTCCGGTGTGCAAACACTCACTGCCGGTTGCAATCAATGAAGGCATGAAAGGTGGTTAACCAATCCATTTTGAGGATAATATTGAACGAGGTCATATTGAGCACGATAAAATCAAATACCAAGCAGTGGTCGGCAATCTCCATCTCAAAGCTCTACAGACACGTCTCAACACGGCAGTCTCATCCATCGATGTCTCTACACATAAGGCACTACCTAACACGTCTATCTCTAACCCTAATGCCGATGCCAATGCGGATGAGATGAAAGAATGAGATGCTCCAATGTCAACGAGACCACTGGCCTAAGAATTATACACTAAGAATGTACCTCACATAATCAAAAAATTGGCTATGATTTTTGGCACGGCAGGTACCACAGATGTATTAGGCTCCACAAGAGCATACACTCGTCCTTGGTTCCCCTGATTCTATCTACTACTGCCCCTGGCTCTCAGCTGCCTCACTAACTGAGCTAAGATAGCACCTCCTACTGTCCTCACTGACTGTACCCTCGAATGGTACTACGGTTGGCCGTATCTCTATCGCCCTTACAATGCTTGGACCCAATGTGCTCTAGTAGCACCCTGAACACTCCCTCCATGAGGGCAATCTCATCGTAAGTGACCCATTTGACCATGCTGGAAACATAAAAATGGGGCCCTCCCCTAAGTTTGACTCTGGTGCTACTGTTGTCCTCCCTGTGTACAGTCCCTAGCACGGTATCCTGGTTGTTTGCATGTGTAGCATACCATCTCCCGACGTTCAGAATGTCATAATGAACCAATAGATGGTGCGGGTGCTAACCGTAGCTGAAGATGAGATCATGTTGGATAAGAACCCGATTCCCCTAATTTCTGCCTCTTTACCTAGCGCCCTTTAGACTGAGCATTGGAAGCCCCCTTATGAGACTTGTTCTCCCTAATCTTATGGCTCTTGCCATTGTATTCTCTACTCGGATAGCGGCTTCCACGATCTTGATGTAGACCCAAAAGTCCAATGCTGTAATCCTATCTTTAATCGAAGGTCGAAGACCCCTTTAAAATCTCTTGGTGCGTAACTCCTCCATTGACACCATCTCAGGTGCAAACTATGATAGATTCACGAACTTGGCCTCGTACTAGACCACGATAAGATTCCCTTGGATAAGAGAGAGAAACTCCTCCCGATACATGTCTCTTGACGAACCCAGAAAATACTTTTTCTAAAGGACCCTGGTAAAAGCGGTCCACGTGCCGTCCATAGTGGTCTTAGCAAACTTTCACCACTCTCTTGTATTCTCCCGAAGTTAGAACGCCGCCAACCTAACACGCAACTCATCCTCCTCGATCTCTGGAGTGTCTAAGATCGTCGTGGTTACTTCCAACCACTCAGTGACAACTTTGGGGTCCGGCTCCCTAGAGAAGGTTAGAGGATCCAACCGTCAGAATTCTCTTATTACCATAGAGGCTCTTGGCTCGAGAGCCCTTACTCTAGCCCTAGTTGCCTCGGCCATCACTCTCATCATAGCAAGAATCTCTTAAACAATATCAATACCACTCACTTGTTCCTATGGGGCGTGAACATCCCCTTCTTCTAGAACCTGGGCATACGCACAACCTCAGCCACAGCCTCGGCCCCTTCCACGCCTCAGCAACATCACTCTACGAATAAGAAGGAATGAGGAGAGATATCAAAATAAAGCTTACAACAACTCATCTCTCACAAATAACATCGCTCTTCAACAAGACATCACATAACACGGATCATCACACCAACACACCTTATGCAACACCTAACGAGGGAAATTAATCAGAATGTCACGTCAATCCGGCTAACTCGTTTAGATTTCTAGTTAAAACGAACATCGGCCAAATGCCTTTCTAACCTGAACCCCAAACTAGTCGATCGGTCGTCCAAGGGCTAGACATATCATCCTAAGAGTCCAACCTCTATACCCACATAACGCATAGCATACGAATGTCAAGTTATACGCAAGATATTGAATGTTAGCACACCAAGTCATGAATGTCACCCATAGATTTATGATTTAACCTTAATTAATGTCAAACCTTAACCTAGGACTTTGAAAACCCCATTTTCATGCTCTTATGTTCATAAATTCAAACATACAACACATATCATGTAGATATTCAAGGATAGTAATAGATCCTACCTTTGGGATGCTAGATCCACTAGAAAAATGCTCCAGCTATGAGAATCTCCAACGAAAGGGTGAGACGAGAGCCTCCAATGTCTAGTTCGAGCTTCCAAAAGTAAACATCCAAGGTAGACGCGAGAGATCTCCCAAAGAGAAGCTAAGAAGCTCAAAACAACCTCCAAACCCAAACCCTAACTCTCACACTAGTTCTAGAGAGAGAAGAGGAAAAAATGAAAAAACCAACCCAAAACCCATAGCTTATAGCTTCTGTCCGACACAGACCGATCGATCGGTCTAAAGACTGCTCGATCGGTCTCTACGACTACACTGTTGGCCTGACTTTGAACAAGCATATCTCCTTCATCCAAACTCCAAATAAGGTCGTTCTTATGCTCAAATTCAAGCCCCGAAAGTCTACTTTTCAATGGTTCTAACCCCATACCAGAATTCATTTTTCACAAAAAGATATGGCCAAAATAATGAAAGTATGCCACTTTCTTCACACACTTTTTTTATATTTTTGTCCCGACATCTTTTGGAATCTTATTTTTTTCACCGAACATATCTTAACATGCATATCTAAGCTCAAAATAATCTCCAATAACTTACTACAATTCAGATTTAATTTTTACCCAAAATCAACAGTTAGTCCTTTTTTTAAAAATAAAACAAGTCAGATCACTACATAATCAGCAGTGAAATTAAAGAGATAAGAGAGAGAAAGTGGAACCAGACACCAGGATTTATAGTGGTTCAACTTCTTTCAAGTCTACGTTCACTCCCCAATACTTTCCTTGAGAATTTACACTAATATCGATGCTTTACAGGCGGATTTAAAAGCATTTACAGCCTGAAGAGATTTTTACAAACACTCCCTGTTTTTTTAAACTCTCTTCAGCTCTTCTTTAAGAAGTTAGCTTATTCTCTTAAAAGATTACAAGGGTGACTCACCCTTTACAATAAATGATATTGAATCAACAATTCACAAGCACTCACACCTTAAAATGATTTGGTAATAAATGTACAAGTGAGTGTATTTGGATGGAGTAAATGTAGCAGTAAATGCTCAATAAAGAATAATATCTTTCAATGCACTCAATAGAACAGTAATCTAGAAGTTTAACGCTCTGATATGTACTCCTTATATAGCCCACTAAAGTAAATGCCCATTGGTAGTTGGTGGAGGCAATTAATGCTTCTAAAAATATTACCGTTTGAACCGGTGCACTTTTGAAATTTGGTGCAGGTGTCGACACAATTCTCTTTAATGTCAACACAAACTGGTCATGGCCTTGGTTTGTGGGAAAATGTGTCGACTCAGTGCATCGTTGGTGTCGACCTTATTTTTACATTTTTCTCACCCATACTATGGTGTCGACTCATGGTACTTTTGGTACTGGCCCTTTCATTACTTTAGTTTTTCAACTGTGACCTTGGTGTCAACTCATATCAGAGTTGGTGTCGAATCAATGTTTCATGGTCTGCTCCTAGTGTCGACTCATGTCTTTGTTGGTGTCGACTCAAATAAGAGACTTTAGCTATTGGAATCTCAGTGTCGACACTAATTGGCTTTGATGTCAACTCAGTCAATCAACTTTGGCTACTGGAAAATAGTGTCGACCGTGGCAGTTAGACTTTGGATACTAGAATTTTGGTGTTAACACTTATCTTCTTTGGTGTCGACCCAAACTGCTAATTTTCACAGGGTGCCTTTGTGTCGACTCATTTACTTTTTGGTGTCAACACATTTGGGTCAGTGTCCAGGGGATGACTTAAAGTCTTTATGTCAACTCGTTGCTTCGTTGGTGTCGACACACTTCAAGTTTCCTAGATGGTGTCTAGGTGTCGACTCATGTTGTCGTTGCTGTCGACACTAGAACCCAGAGACCGATGGATCACTTGGTGTCGACTTACTGCTTCGTTGGTATCGACACAAGTCGAATCCCATCAAGGTGATAGAGTGTCAACTCATGCGTGCATTGGTGTCGACTCATCGTACTCATCCGACCTTGACTTAGTGTCGACATAGGTCATAACTGGTGTCGACTCAACTTGTAGCCCGGTCCAATACTAGAGGTTGTGGTGTCGGAATTTTAGGTGTTATTCAAAAATAGGAAATTTAAGAGTTATTTTGAAAATATTTGACACCTTAAAAACTAAATGATTCTTAAAATATTTTTTATTGAAAATTAGAGTCGCCACTTGGTTTTTGAAAAAATATTAAGAAAAATAAGAAGGAGCCACTGATCTTTAAAACATTTAACAAGAGAAAACATGGGTCCGGGTGTTAAGGTATGAATCGATGAAGCTATTAGGCACCCCGTTCGCCCAACCGTGAGATTGGCCTCTACTAATCATCATTGGTTCTTTCATTAAAATTTTCAAATGCATATAAATACAAAAAGTGGAGGTAAAGGGAGGACAATTGAAATCAAATACTAAAAATAACATAGCATACGTATATAGACACGTAATAAAAGAAAACAAAGCATAAAAGAAAGCCTAATTCCTCATCATGCATCTATACTAAAAAATATATGGTGAAAATCGTATGCGATAAATAAGGAATAGGAGCATTAAAGCTAAACTAGGAAACCCTAATCATGTTAAAAGATCACTAACAATTCATGGTAAGCATAACATGAGTTAAAACAAAAGAGAAACAAACCTAAGGATCTCTAAGCCTTAATCATGCTGAATCATACTGATCTATACTACAAACTGAATACTGAACATTTCAGATCATTATCAAAACACTGTAAAGGCAAAATGAAGCTATTGGGACAATAAAAAGATTGCGACCATGACATATAGATGTCGCGATCGCAAGAAAATGAGAAACCGAGTATACGGGTGCAACATTGGTTGTTGCAATCACAAGGAATATAGGCACTTTTTACTGAATTTTGGTAAATAGTGTGTTGAGTGTAAGCATGCGATGTGTTTATGGTGTAAAGAAGGACTTGATTAAGACGATGCTAATCAAAATTACTATGAAAGCATGAATAATTCACTGTAAACTAGAATCTTAGCATGTTAACAATGTACTAAAAGTAACAACCAAGCATGTGAACAAGGTAACTAAAACCTAGCGATACCAAACGAAAAGAGAAAAGCAAGAAAATTGGAAATTGACATACGAAAATTAACCAAACCACTCCACGGGGTTAAGAAGTATGGAGAGAGAAATATCGGGGTTCTAATAAGGATACCAGTAAAGCGACAATCCAGGTGTGTCCTCAAGTCGTAGGATCAATGTTCGTCTATCCGTTCCTCGGGAAGTGCTCCAATTCTAATGCTCGGGTAAGAAAAATGTATTGGGATACAGGTCGGTAATGCGGCAGAGTATCGATGTACTTCAATTGTCCTCCTAAAAATTGTACCGAAGGTACGTTTATATAGAAAATGCCAACCAATGAGGTGTTAACACGTTCAAGGCTCAACTAAGCTCACAAAGTTTGTGATCACTGCCTTTGAAGGTTGCGACCGTGCACTTGACTCTTGCGACCGTGCAATTTCTTAGGATTTTCAAGAGATTCATGTTGCGGTCGCAACATTCAAGGGAGCTGTCGCAAGGTTCAAAGGTTGCGGCCTCAACAACTTGGGCTAGTGAACAACTAGGTCGCGAGGTTCAAATGTTGCGGCCAAAAGAATGTAATATGGTGGTTTGATTTTATGGGGTACTAGATTTGAATTTCTTCCCGACAATGCGAATGTTTTCTTTGGTGAAGAGTGATGCACTGGATATCTATTATTTTTAGAAAAATGTTCTTTTCTTTTTAAAACAAGAAAATCCAAGATATCTGAGCACCATTTTTTTAGAAAATGGAGTCGCCACTTGATTTTTAAAAAAATGAAAAAAAAACAAAAAGAAGGCTGTGGGTCTTTTAAAAATGTAACCAGAGAAAAATAGGATTCGATGGACTAAGGTACGAAAAGAGAATGTGTTAGGCACTCTTTTCGTCTAACCATGATGTTTGCCTCTATTTTGTCAATATTAATTCTTATTATAAACTTTAAAAAGATAACATATACAGAACAGAAGATTAAAGGGAGTTCAAACAAAAACAATCAATAAAATAAAATAAAATCATTGTCAGGGTTTTATACCAAAAATCATGGATTTTATTTAGTTTTAATATTTAATTTTAATTTTAATAAAATTATTTTTCTATTTTATGAAATTCTT
>JAOTRH010153100.1:0-13195 GCA_034768845.1 Heliamphora exappendiculata | reverse complement strand
TAAATTTTTACATGCTAAACAAACTCGACGAGTTCTACGTAATGAACGGATTTGATCATAAAAATTTGTTCAAAAATGTAACGATTGTGTGCAATTGATGTTAAAAATTAAACCTTACGAGAGGTTAGTGTAATTTTAGAGACCACATGGGAGGTCCCTGTAATAAGCTTAAATATCATGGGAGGTAAGTATAATTATCCCTATTAAAAAATATAAAATAAACATATACTAAGCCTATGTTTGGACTAGCTTTTTTAAAAAAAAATTTGCTTAAATTTTTTTAAAAAAACCTACTTGTTTGACATCAGTTGATTTTTTATATATATTTTTACATCTATTTTTTTACAAAAAAAAATAAAAAACCAAAAAATCTAAAAAAATAAAACTAATCCAAACATAGGTTAATTCATCGCACCACATCAATATTTTAAAATAGTAATTTTGATCTATTAAAATAATTTCTCGACAAATTGCCATTTTCAAATAAGAGTTTTTCAATAGTTGTTCAAAATAGTAATTTAAAAAAAAAAGATTGGAACAATTACGGGTGATTCTAAATGCGCCAATGCAAACCATCCACAGCCGATGTTTAGAGTTCAATTTTGGGAATTACCCTAAACTATAAAGGTTCTATCATTTCATCTTATGAAGTAAAGAAACATATAAATAGATCATTTTCACTATTAAAAATAAAGGTAAAGTTAATTCCATTCACGGAGAATGAGAATTGACCACAATACCATTAAGAAGTACTGAAAACCCCAACCTGGGTTCATCTGCAAAATAAAAACTCTTTTTCTTATCTCTCATTTTGCTCTTTTTTATCACACAAATCCTAAATTTCTTGGTCCTATTTTGAACCATCATAATGGTATTCGAGGCTAAAAATGAGTCTGCAAACCAAGTTTAAGAATGTAACGACAGTATTAAGAGTCATTGTAAGATTCTAAAGTAAAGTTGAAGACTCAACGTATGTAAAAATTCTTAATTTATGTATTGCAGTGTTGCTTATTTTCCTCCTCCATTTAAGGTGTTTGATGTATAATTTTGTGTCTTCTACCATTTTCGGGAAAAAAATGGGATTCTAAGTTTCAAAAAAAATTAGGGTTTAAAAAAAATTGTTTGCTGATTTAGGAATTTAAATTTATTTTGCCTTTTTAATTAATGGCATAGGATTTCTCCATGGATTGAATGGCACGCTTGTAATTTTGATTTTTTGATCCATTTTGGTTTTCTAATGCGAGTTAATTAAGGGTAAAATACATCAATCATGTGTAACTGATGAGTGAACTATATTTGCTGGGTCTGTTGAAAAAATTATGAGCGATATTGATAGTAACTATGAAAATTTGAATGAGTTTGAAAGATTCATCTTCAACATCTGAGGAGGCAGATGTGGATCATCTTCATTATCTATTTTTGCACCAAAATGTTCAAAAATTTAGTGAAGTATGTTAAAAAAAATTAGTGATAATTTTGATTGGATGGTGAAGGAAATGAAAAAAGTAAGAAATTAGATGATTAATATATCAAGGCCATGTTTGGCGGTTGGGTAAGAAAAAAGATGGGACTATTTGAAGATAGTCCCAAATATATCCATGTTTCGGAAGCAACTTGAGGGGGTTAAAAAAATCTCCCAACTTGAGGGGACAATTCTCATTCCCAAGGGGGGTTGGATTGGTTTATCCCAAAATTAATTTGTGCATTTTTTGTACGTTAAAAAATTTAATTTTACGAAAATCATGCCAAATTAAACAACGTACTATTTATCATTAAATTATCTTATTCTCAATCAAACATCTTTCGATACAAAAAAAATATTATACTAATAATCTAATTTATAATACTCAGCAGTTATAATTCGAATACACTAATTATTTTATAAAAATAATTCTTCAACCAAATCAACCCAATGTAGGTTTATAGGGCAAAGAGAAAGGTATGAAAAACAATTGAATAAGACTATAAGGAACAATATTTAAAGATGTGGGGCTACGAGGGAGGGTAAAAGTTGTGAGCCTAAAATTTAGCCTAAATACATAGAGATCAAAGTCCTATTAAAAAAGTCAGCCCAAAACAGGCTGCTCCAGTACTCAAGAAAACCCGAACCACCAGTTGCAGCAATTCATAAAATAATGAAAGAAGTTATGAAATCTTACGTTGCGTTTGATTTAATTTTTTTATATTTTAAAAAAATTTAGTGAAAATTTTCAATATTAGCTTAAATGAATGTATTTTTTTTATTTATCACATTATGAGGGATTAAAAAGAAAATAATTCTAACTAAAATATAAAAACAGAATAAGTTTACAAGCACTTTTAAAATACACTTCTTCAGCCACTCTCAACATCTCAATCGTTGAATGATGAATTTAGTATAAAATACACTCCTTCAAATCCATCATCCAACAGCTGAAATGTTGAAAGTGGCTGAAAGAGTGTATTCTTGAAAATGCCGGTATATTTATTCATAAAAAAAAGTACAATTAAGATAAGGAAAGCCAACTTAGCAAGCTATTTTAGCTTTTTTCATGGGCATTTTTCCATTACTAATTTTTGTTTCAACTTTCTTCCGAAAAAAATATGTTCTTAATTCTTGAGAAACTAATAAAATATAAAATTAAAATAAGAAATGAAGGAAAATCAAAAAAAGACAAAAGATGAAAATGCCAAGAAAAACAATTGAGTTAAAGTAGTAATGATGTTAATAAGTTACAATTGAGCAGGCCAACACCAATGCCTACTAATTGCACATATTTCGAATCATTCATCTTGTAGAAATAATATAATAGATAATTTTTGAAAAAAAACCAATTTGATTGAATATTGATAGATATGTAGAACATTGATATTTTATTTTATAAAATGAATAATTTAAACTTAAATAATCTATTTTAATTAAGCTCTTGGACCAGATCAAGGACAAGTCCTATTTTCAGTGGCCTCCGAAGTTGATGGGAGACCCGAACAGACGAGATCAGAAGAGGAAGTGCTACTATCACCGAGATCATGGCCATCTGACTGGAGAATGCATAACCTTCATGGATGATTCATGGAGATGCTCCTCTTGACGTGGTAAAGATGATCCATGGCACAGTTGAGCCCATCGCCCGATCAGTTGTTCGGCACCAGGCCAGGACCATGGCACATACCATGAGGGTAGATGAAGGCAAGCGACGAAGAACAGAGGAAGATCTCAGCCAAAACAAGACTAAAGGAATAAGCTTCTCAGAGGAAGATCTTGAATGAATACATCGACCCCATAATGATGCCCTGGTTCTAACACTGCGCATTGCCAATTATGACGTAATGCGGGTGCTAGTAGACTAGGAAAGTTCGGTTGACATCATGTATTACAGCATGTTCCAGAAGTTGGGGCTGAGAGACTCCGCGCTCAAAAAGTGCATGACACCACTGATCGGCATTGGCACAGATCCAGTATGGCCGGTTGGAAGGATCACTGTACCAGTAAAAGTGGGGCCTGCGACGGTAAACACTGAATTCTTAGTCGTCAATCAACCTTCAACTTATAATGCTACTGTAGGAAGGACGTGGATCCATAGCTTGGGAGCAGTGCCCTCAACCTACCACCAGTCCTTGAAGTTTCAAATGGGCAAAGAAATAGTTGAAATCAAAAGAGATCAGCATACGGCAAGACAGTGTTTCCTAGCAATAATGAAGAGCCAAAAATAGTATCTAGAGGTGAAGACTGTAGAGGTGGAAGAAAGCCCAACGATCTATGATTATAGCCGAACAACCGAGGAGAAGGTGGTAGAGGACCTGAAGAAAGTAATCATCAATCCGAAGGACCCGGATCGATTTTTCTTGCTCAGAACAAGTTTAGCCGAACAAGAAGAGACTAAACTTGTGGAGTTTTTTGAAAGAGAACGGAGAAGTCTTTGCATGAACACCGCACGAGATGCCAGGGATAGAACCTGAGGTAATCAACCACCTGTCAAATGTGGATCACCAGAGGAAGCCAGTGGTACAGAAGCCTAGGAAATCGGCGCCACATCATGCAGAGACAGTGGTTGAAGAAGTTCAGAAACTAAAGGAGGTCGGGGCCATCAAGGAAATCCACTATCCCACCTGGTTGGCGAACACCGTCGTGGTCAAGAAGAAAGACGGGAAGTGGCGAGTCTGTGTTGATTTCACCGATCTCAATAAGGTTTGCCCTAAAGATTGTTTTCCTCTGCCTTGAATAGACCAGCTCGTTGATTCAATCGCGGGCCATGAAAGAATGAGTTTCCTAGATGCATACAGAGGATACCATCAGGTTGTCATGTACCCCCCGACATGGAGAAGATAGCGTTCATTACTCCTCGAGGAATTTACTACTACAAGGTGATGCCATTTGCACTAAAGAACGTTGGTGTCACTTATCAAAGGATAGCAACGAAGATGTTCGGCGACCTGATCGGCAAAACCATGGAGGTCTACATAGATGACATGGTCGTAAAGACAAAGTACCTGAACAAGCACCTTGAAGATCTGAGAAAAACGTTTGAAATCCTCGAAGCTTACAAGCTAAGGCTTAACGCCTCTAAGTGTGCCTTTGGGGTCAGTTCGAAAAAATTCCTGGATTTTCTAGTAACTCACAGGGGGGGGGGGGGTATAGAGGTGAACCCCAAACAGATTTTGGCCATTCAAAGTTTAAGAAGCCCCCATAACCTAAAAGAGGTCTAGAAATTAACAGGAATGGCTGTAGCACTCAACTGGTTCATTAGCCGAGCTTCCAATCGCTGCTATCCGGTCTTCAAAGCATTGAAGAGAACTAACCAGTTCAAGTGGGATGAAGAAAGTGAGGAGGCCCTTACCAAGCTAAAATAGTATCTTTCCTCCTCACCACTCTTAACAGTGTCGAACAGCGGTGAGACTCTGTTCCTGTACCTTACAGTATCTGGCTGGGCTGTCAGTGCGGTCCTCCTGAGGATATAAAACAAAGTCTAAAAGCCAATCTACTACGTGAGCAAAGTTTTCCTTGACCCAGAGACAAGGTATCTGCCATTAGAGAAGTTGGCGCTGGCCTTGGCCCTGGTTGTTGCATCTCGCAAGCTCATCCACTACTTAGAGCACATCCGATTAAGATAATCACCAAACACCCTCTTCAAGCATTACTTCATAAAACTGACTTTTCAGGAAGAATTGCAAAATGGGCTGTGGAGTTTGGGGAGGATGACATTACTTTCACCCCAAGGACAGCCATAAAAGGCCAAGTATTGGCTGATTTCATTGCCGAGTTCAGCCAGGAGAGCTGCTCGGATGGTACTGAGGGTAAATCACCGAGCAAACTGCCCAAGACGACAGCTATTCCAATAATACTTGGAGACTGTACGTTGACATCTCGTCATGCCACAAAGGGGCAGGAGCTGGGATTGTGTTACACAGCCCAGAAAGAAGCCTCATCGAGAAAGCTGTTCGGCTTGACTTCCAAGCCACTAACAATGAGGTCGAATATGAGGCCCTTCTAGCTGGACTTCAAGACATCATTGAACTGAAGGTCAAGAAAGTCAAAGTATTTTGTGATTCACAGTTAGTGGTAAATCAATTAAAAGGTGAATACCTAGCCAGAGATGACAGAATGCAAGCGTACGTTCAGTTAGCCCAACAACTGGCCAAAGACATCCGAAGTTTTGAGATCATCCAACTCTCATCCAGAGAGAATAGCCATGCCGACTCTCTAGCCTGCCTGGCATCGGCTATTAATTCTGAGAAAAAAGGGTGGTTTCGGTGGAAGTCCTCCAACAACCGAGCATATACATCAACAAAGAAGAGCAGATCTATTGTTCGGACCTAGGTCCCAGTTGGATGAATCCCCTAAAGAACTACTTGGTAAGAGATGAACTACCAGCCGATCAGAGAGAAGCTCGGGCTATAAAGAAGAAGGCAGCCAGGTTCTGGGTGTCCAGTACGGGAGATCTATACAAGAAATCCTTCACCGGGCCCTACCTCTTATGTGTACACACGAACAAAGTCCAAGACTTCTTGTTCGAGATACATGAAGGGATTTGCGGTAGCCATACTGGATGGCGGTCATTAACTCACCGAGCGATTTCTCAGGACTACTGGTGGCCATGTATGCAAAAGGACGCAGAGCAGTATGTCCAAAAGTGTGAAAAGTGCCAAAGGTTCAACCCTAGCATACACGTCCCAGCCGAAGATCTTTCTCCTCTCACCAACCTATGGCCCTCGCTCAATGGGGTTACGACATTGTGGGCCCCTTTCCAAGGGCTACTGGTAACAGAAAATACCTCATCGTAGCCACAGACTACTTTACCAAATGGGCGGAGGCTGAGCCCCTGGCCAATATCAGGGACGTCGATGTAAAGAGGTTCACGTGAAAGAACATCATCACCAGGTTTGGCATCCCCCGAGCGATCATATCTGACAATGGAACGCAGTTCGACAGTTCGGTGTTCAAGAATTTCTATTTGGGACTGGGGATTAAAAACTACTTCTCTACCTCAGCATACCCCAGAGTAATGGACAAGCAGAGGCTACCAACAAGACCATCATCGACGGACTGAAGAAAAGGTTGGATGCAGCTAAAGAAAGATGGGTCGAAGAACTCCATTCAGTCATGTGGACTTACCGAACTACCCCAAAGAGATCAACTGGTGAAACCCCCTTCTCTCTAGCCTACGGAGTAGAGGCAATTATACCACTGGAAGTCGGATTACCAACAATCCAAACAGATGTCAGTACTCCCGAAGTAAATGATAAGGCACAAGTCTTGGACCTAGATTTAGCGGAAGAACGAAGGATGATGGCCACCATTAAATTGGTAGCCTACCAGCAAACTTTGGTTAGAGGATACAACAAGAGGGTGAAGCACTGTAAGTTCGGCGTGGGATACTTGGTCCTAAGGAAAGTGCTTGGCCATATGAAGGATCCTGTCTAGGAAAAATTGGGCCTGAAGTGGGAAGGCCCATACAAGATTACCTCCAAGGGTGGCACTGGGGCATACCACATAGAAGACATGAACGGAAAAGCAATCCCTATGCCGTGGAATGCAAACAATCTCCGAAAGTTTTACTTTTGATTTTAAATTTTCAATGCAATTTTTTTCCATTTCCAATAAAATGCCATGGTTCGGCATAAGTTTTTCCTTTTGAAGTCTTTGCCACAAAAACTCCCAAGCAAAAACTTGGGGGGCACACCCTGAATAAAGTAAGCCTCAAAAGGCTAAATTCGAAATTTATCCGAACTAATTTAGCCCTCAGTATGGATGTTAATCCCATACTTGGGATGGTTAAGTCTCAAAAGGCTAAGTTCAACGTTTATCCGAACTAATTATGCCCTTAGAATGGATGTTAATCCCATACTTGGGATGTTTTAAGCTTAAAAATGCTAAATTTGATGTTTATCCGAACTAATATAGCCCTTAACATGGATGATAATTCCATACTTAGGAAGATTAAGCCTAAAACGGCTACGTTCGATGATTATCCGAACTAATATAGCTTTTAGTATGGATGATAATCCTATACTTAGGATGGTTAAACCTAAAAATACTAAGTTCGATGCTTATCCGAACTAATATAGCCCTTAGTATGGTTGATAATCCCATACTTAGGAAGGTTAAGCCTAAAAAGGCTAAGTTCGATGATTATCCGAACTAATATAACCCTTAGTATGGATGATAATCCCATACTTAGGATGGTTAAGCCTAAAAAGACAAAAGTTCGATATTTATCCGAACTAATATAACCCTTAGTATGGATGATAATCCCATACTTAGGAAGATTAAGTCTAAAAATGCTAAATTCTAAGATTATCTGAACTAATATAACCCTTAGTACAGATGATAATCCCGCACTTAAGATAATTAAACTTAAAAATCTAAGTTTGAAAGTATGTCTGAACTGCGCGAGCCCTCAGTATGGAAGTTCATCAGAGACAATGCAAATATAAAGACCGAAACAAAACAAAAAGTTCTTTTCATTAATAAAAAGAGGGGTTGGAACCCTTGAAACTACAAGCACCTGCCTCAAAGGGCAATACAAGATACAAAAAAGAAAAATAGAGAGGACCCCTCAAGGGGCAGCCAAGAAATCCTCCGTAGTTTCGACTGGGGTCCCCACCTCCTCTGCAGCAACAGGAGCGGCTGGAGTCTCCTCACCACAAACCTCATCGTCAGGACCCGCAGCTACAATCCCAGTTTCCCCTGCTCCCCCTTCGTCTACAACTTGTCTGCTCGGGAGGGGAACCTCGAAAAAGAAAGGGGAGGACTCCTCCACACCGGCAGCCTTGAGGGCGGCTTCCCAGGTGAAACCAAAGATGATGTCTTGAAGCCCAGGGATTTGAGCTTTGTAGTTCTCGGTGTCCTCTGCCACCCCTTCAGCGTAGGCCTTCTCTTGAACGGTAGCCAGCTCAGCCTCGACCTTCCCAAGCCGAGCCTGAGAGGCTATCAAGGCCTCCTCCTTTTCCTTGATATGCCCCTTTAGGGCAGTCTCCTGTACTTCAAGCTCAGAGACCATCTCCCGGGCGGCATCTACAGTTTTGGTCTTCTCCCGAAGACTACCTTCCAGCTTCCCGATCTGCTGGAGGTACTTAAAGTTGGCCTAGCAGAGCTTGGTTAGTTTGCCCTATTTAGCCTCCACCCGCTCTACCATGACATCTAAGCGTTGAAGGCTCTGCACAAATAAGCGGTCAGTTTATAAGCAGTTCGGATGAAATACCATTAAGTATGATGAGCTAAAAGAATAAAAATACTACCTGGACGGAGTAGCGAATGGTGGACTTCACTAGCTTCTCACGCGGAAGCTTCCTAACCTCCTCCATGTCTGCAGGGAGGAGGAGGGCCTTGGTCAACCCATGGGAAGTGTCCGGCGATGCGGCTCTGTCTTCGACAGTTATGGGGAGGTCCCCTTTCGTCAGCCTAGGGGTCCAGGGTTCGGCCCCTTTTTCGTGTTCGGTCACCGTTTTTCCCTTGGACTTCTCCTTATCTCCCCCCCCCCTCTTTCTCCTTTCCCTTGTCCTCCTCAGCAACCTCGACTGCCCTCTCCAGTCTCTTGGGGGCTTGGGAGGGGGCCTCTTGGCTGGGTGTTGGCGAATATAGTTCGGTGGCTAAGTCGATTGCTTTTGATTGTGCAGTTGAGGCCACTGACACCTTCTTCTTCGGACCTCCAAGAGTAAGGAAGTCCGAGAGGTCAACAGCTGGAGCCTTTCTCTTCGACATTTCTTCAATTCGGGCCAAATCCGAGGAAGTCACAGATGATGATGATGAAGAGGAAATGGAAATGGTATACCCAGGCAATGACGGACCAGGCTCGGCTATAGCAAGACGGGGCTGGGCTACTGTGACTTGCCTCTCCGCCCGGGTGAAAGGAAGGACTATGGCATCAGGAAGATCAGTTGGCGCAGACGCTTCGACTACCACTCGAATACCGGATGTGCTCGGTCAGATAAAGCTCCTGTATGTTGGGATGTACTTCAGGAGGATGTGTGCCGCCCTCCCAAGACCTCTCTATTCAGGGAGGCCCTTATACTGCCAGACTTTCCTCAAGTCGTTTATGTGGACGTCGAGCAGAGGACCACGAGCATGGTTATTGGCAATCTCACCTATAACAAAGAAGCAAAAATGTTACAAAGAAAAACAATGTAAGAGAGACATTAAAACAAACAAGTGGCAGGGGGACTACCAGGGTCCAGACCATCCTTCCGAGGAATGGTAAAGATATCATGTTCCTCCTCGGGGCCGAACTCGAAGTTTCCCGTAATATAAAGGAAGTCATCATCGATATCCTTGCCTGAGTCCAGCAACTCGATGACAAGCTTCTCGGTTGCCCTTTTTGCTTTGAGGTAGTAAGACCCAGAAAAATATTTTATCATATTGTAACAATAGACTATATCCCAGATACCAAAGTTAGTACCCAGGATACGGTTCAACCATACAACTCCCATGATTACTCGAAAAACGTTCGAGAAAACTTGCATAGGACACACCCTAAAATGCCAAAAAACTCGCCGAATAAGGTGATGAATGGGGAACCACCGAACTCCCCATTCCACTATGACAACCAGTGGAAAAGGAAGTTTTTCCCAATTCCCTTCACAGGAGTCTCCAGGATTTGCCAAAGTGATGCCAACATCATATGGGATGTTGTATCGACGCCGAAATTCGCGCATGGCCGCCGGCGTCGATACCAACTTTCAGAGTTTGCTCATAATAATGAAGAAAAGAGGTAAAAGGAAAGAATGGGGCAAAACGCCAAGCAAAAAAGGAGCAAACTCGCCTCAAGGAGAAGAAAAAAGACAGCAAAAAAGAAGCTTACTTAGAATGAACAGGTCCTGGGATTCGCCTGAATTTGGGAATCTCTACGCCCAAAACTAGGCCTGGATTCGCCGAAAATCGCAAAGGAATGTTGCAGAAGAGGACTTCGAACGGTAAAAAAAGGGAAAAGGCGGCATCCCAGGCTTTTATACTCGTCGTTTGAAACGACATGCGCATTTAATGCGTCGTACGTTTGAAACGACGCGAATAATCATTACTCAACGTCTGTCACCGTCTCCACGCGCCACACAAGACACGCCATATTAGCAACACGAGGCTCGAGGCCAGCCATCATCATTCATGAAAGAAGCTCAAGAGACTTAAGTAGCTGAACCACCACCCGAAGTACCAAGTAGGAGTCTCCAAACAACGGAGCGCCCCTTGGAACTCCATCACTCGGCACATATCCCGAACAGTGCAACTGTACGAACACCGTGCAACATGGATTGTCAATCGAACAAAGATTCAAAGCTCCGGCCCTTCTCTGAGCACACCAGCTGAGCAAAGAACCAGAGCTGGGGGGCAGTTGAGGGAGGATAAAAGTTGTGGGCTTAAAACCCAACCCAAATACATATGGACCAAAGTCCCACTAAGAAGGCCAGCCCAAAGTAGGCTGCTCCAGTACTCAAGGAAGCCTGAACCACTAGTTGTTTGGGCCATATAAGTTCGGCCCACCCCAGAGAGGGGCAGCTCAGACCAAAGAGGCCCATGTCAGCCCTAGGTGGAAAGATTAAGTTTCCATCCTTGATACGATTTGATCGGAAAAGTAAAATGGAAACAAATCAGAATCAGATCTACAAGAAAGAAAATAATCTTCAAGGAATCAAGAGATAAAATCCGAGGAGGATTCAGCCTCACGAGGTTATGACCACTATATAAAAGAAAGCACTCTCACGACCACATATATGCAATTCTGAACCCGGCTCTGGCCTAGAAACCTTCCCGAGAGATATCTAACTTTAGCATCGGAGTGCCTCTCGGTCAAACCAAACCAGATTGCACTAACGGTGCTCTTTGCTTTGCAAAAGTTCGACGACAGAGCAAGGAGCTTCCAGCGAGTTCGACAGCAAGGAGTCTGGCCCATATTTTGTTCGGGATCTCCAATATTGAGCCAATTTACCTGGGCCTAATTATGCCGAACAAGTTCTAACCAGTTTGTACCACGCACATGCTACTATATATGAGATGATAAGGAGACAGAATCCTAAATACTGCTATTTAAAAAATTTGATTTAAGTGAATTAGATTACCATAGAAAAATGGATGGACATTTGTTTCTGATAGGAAAAAGGAATTGATTCAATCAATTGAGACTTTTTTTTCCTGGCATAGACCATAAATTTTGCGTTAGGCACATGCATGCTAATTTTCAAAAGATTTTATAAGGGAAAAAAGTACAAAAACCTTATAGGGGCAGCTTCAGCATATAGTGTGTCAGAGTTTGAAGCAAAATGTAATAAAATGAACAACAAAGTCAGTGAATCATTCAATGAGTCAATAAAGGAAGCAACGATGTTTCATCCACCTAAACTATTGTGGCATTAATGAAGTGTCAATCTGAAAAAGTGCCAAAACCAACAGGATTTGCAGACTTCAGTTTTTAACTTTAACATGTATATTTCCAAAGAGTAGATCTTCAATTTCCTATGTAACATAAGCTATTTTTTAAGAACAAAACCTTATCGTATATTATCGTTTCGTATACACTCTCTTAACAACAACTAAGAAATAATAAAACAAAGAATAAAAAATAAAAACCGGTTTTACATCTAATATACAGCTCTCTTTCTTTATCCTAATGTCCCCAAAACCGAAAACCCCGACGTCAGTACAAGCATGCAAACCATAAATGTAATGATCTTCTCATCCTCAAGACGGTCTGAGATGTTCTATATGATTCCTCCTGCACAGAGAAAATGTATTCTCTCAAATAACTTATTCTCGCCTTTTCTATTCTTTTCATATTTTGTGTCCGGATTATGATGAGAGAAATTGAAAAAGTAGAAAATTTCAACATAAATATAAAAAAGCTTAGAAAAAAGTAGAAAATAAGTTTTTTGAGAGAAGCTCTCCCAAACACACTAGTCAGAGTTACCTAGATTGTTACTCATCCTGCTGGAAGAAGGAATAATTTGAACTGGTCTCTGTCTTTGTAACCTGCAAGAAAATTTCGAAACTTTCATTAAAAGTTTTTTTTTTCCCAAACAATAAAACATCAGTGACAACTAAACCAAGGAACACTAGTACAGAATCTTAAATTTGTGATGAGGAATGGTTGGGTGAATTGTTGCTGTCTTCTCAAGCCTGTTGCCTGGTGGGTTAGAACTTTTGAATGTATGCAATGGTAGGCGGTGGGGGAATTCAAGAATTCAGCATAGTGGGAACATAACTCCAAGAACAATGATGATTTTCATTTTTTTCCCACAATGAATTACAACGAGACGAATACAAAATTTAAACATATCTTAGTAAGCAAAAAAATCACAATGCATACTTCTACAAAAAAAAATTTCTAAAACTTAAACATTTAAGGGGTATTATGGTGTAATTTTGTGGGGCGCACAAATACAATAATAGAAGAAAAAAATACAAAAATATAAAAGTACTAGAGGTATTTTTATATTTTTAGCGGGGGGCACATATATGATAATATACAAAAAACACAAAAATCAAAGGTATTAAATGTATTTTTACATTTTCAGTGGGGGCGCCTATGCTGCCTCCGCCCCTGATACAGGTTAGAGTTGATACAGTTACCAGAATACATAAAACCTAAGTTTTTCATATTAAAGTTGACACAGTTACCATAATATCGCAACACCAACAGTTAAAAGACCTAAGATATCTGCTTTGAAT
Source organism: Heliamphora exappendiculata (assembly GCA_034768845.1). Classification (NCBI taxonomy): domain Eukaryota; kingdom Viridiplantae; phylum Streptophyta; class Magnoliopsida; order Ericales; family Sarraceniaceae; genus Heliamphora; species Heliamphora exappendiculata. The sequence goes on along the minus strand of JAOTRH010153100.1, from coordinate 63 downwards.
AAGAAATGACGGGTTATGTATGTATTTATCTCCAAAGCAGTAAATCGGGGGGGGGGGGGGGGG
>JAOTRH010153089.1:0-13195 GCA_034768845.1 Heliamphora exappendiculata | reverse complement strand
TGCCGATACTAAGGATCAGCAGTTGGTTTGTCAAAAATCAAGCCCCGGGCCCCCGAGAAGTTAGAGAGAAGGCAGAGAGAAAATTTGAAGAAACTTAGGAGTTAAGTTTTGGAAATATCTTTTGAAAATATCTAACTCCAGATATTTATAAGCCTTCAAAATATCTTTTTTAAAATTTTTTTGAAATTCGCACGAAAATTCCCTATAACCCCTGGAACCAACTCTGCATGCGTAGATAAACTTAAACATCCATCAAAATGAGTAAATCATACATCATAGAAATATATACATAAGTCTCAAAAAGAGACGGGTCCATGTCCCATACTAAAATTCTAGGTCGAGAGTTGTGAGGATCCAAATTTATGAAACTTGAATAACCAAGGGAAAGTTAGAATTTAGTGACTTGCTAATTAATGACGTTAAGGTTAGATTCCTGACTTACATAGATAGTGGATTTTGAATATAAATTATGGTTCAGGTGGTATTGGTTTAATAAAATCTGCGAAGAATGTTAAACGCTCTATAAGTGGTTTAAAATATATGACTTGTAAATTAGTATACGAAGAGTTGTATTTGTGACAAAACTTGTAAACATGAGAATAACTTCGTATAATTCATAGTTAGGTTTTATTAGAAAATTAGGAGTGTTTGGGAGCTAAGTCAAATAAGGGGTTGAGACCTAATCAATGTTGTATATAACATTTGAATTGAGGATCAACCAATTTGGACTGATCTCTAAGTTAATTACGTGAAATAGATGACTTTAACTAAAGTCTTGGAATTTAGTTAGTTTAATGGGTTTGAAGATGATTATGTTATGATTAGTCCTTCTGTATTTGACATGGTCTCATGACACTTGAAGCTTTTAATGAGATATTTATATAAGCAAACTGGGTGGATGATTATATTATAATTAGTCCTTGTTGTTATGAATGAAAAGTAAGAACTAAATGTTTTCTAAATACATTCATTATATATCTTATTCACACCGATCATATAACATCTTTATTTTTCTTTAACAGGTCAAAACCAATGCTCCAAACTCTCTTGGACTATTTCATTCAAAATGAAGGGTCAAAGTTAACGATGTTAAGCGGTTCCTTTCCAGTTATTATTGCTATTCGTCTCAAACTAACACCATATAGTGGTAAGAGAGAGACAATTGTTAATCATTTTCATTTACAAAAAATTTTACACTTTAGATCTAAGATTGTTGCCTCTTCAACTATGAAAGTTACACAGGTATGGTTTTCCTTCAGAAATTTATTGCTGTTCTTATATATTTTCTTAATTCGTATATTTTTTTTTCGATTTTATATCTAAGCAAAAAAAAAACACAAAAAAACACATTGCTTATTATTATTGCTTAATTACATTGCTTTAACCAATTACATATCCTATATAGGGCTTTCACTTTCAATAAAACCAACAAGCCCCTTTATTTTGAACCCAGAGTTAGCAGTTGCTCATACACTTCAGTATTGGTACGCCCTATTAACCAAATCTTAAATATTGAAAACTCACATTAATTGCAAAAAAACTAATGCCATATCTAATTATTACAGGTGTATCCAAAATAAAGAATCAAAAAATTTGTTGGTTAAGTTCAACAACAGCTCTGTCAACAGATATATTCTTATAGTGGAGAATGATGACATAATTACTATTGCATCACTTCCAACGTCTCTTCAATTGTCACGCCCGAACACCGGGTCACATGAACTCCACTTAATAACTCAACATTACTGAATCACTGACGAGACTCTTTCTTTAAAATCATTTTTATGGTTTGAACCTCCTTTAAAGAACCTAAACTTCAAAAATATTCTAAGTATGAGACCCTAACCCATTTTTTTTTCGGCATTCTTCTACACGCGTTATGTGTTTTCATTGCAGCATGTTTTATATGCTTTTGATGCATATTTGAGGGTAGAGATGCATGTGAGGAAGGTTCTCGGGGCCGTGGGGTGTTACGGTGCGAATTTAGAAAATTAAAAAAATTATATTTTGGAGACCTATAAATATCTGGAGTTATATATTTTCATAAAAATATTTTCTAAAACTTCTCCAGTAAGTGTTCTGTTTTCTCTTTGCCTTCTCTCTAAGTTCTCGAGGGCCAGGGCTCAGTTTTCAATGATCTAATAGTGGATCCTTGCTTTTGGCACAGTGAGCTATGCAACCATCTGGTCAGATTTCAATTCTGGCAAAGCTCAATTTTATGCGTGGTTCAAGACGTCGAGTTTTGAACTCACCGAGGTAGGGTTCTAGACCCTACTACTGTATAAGGGTGCTATGGGTAAACATATGTGTTTTTAACGGGTAGATTACTATAGATCCGCGTTTGATTCCAAGTTGGGTTTTGGGCTTAAAACTCATTTTCGGCGATTCTTGTGGATGAAATTAGGTGTTGGGAGTTTCTTTTGAGGTCTCGGTGTTAGGCCTAGGCATGTGGGTGTTCACGGGTGTTGGATCGGAGCTTGGAGGCTTCGATTTGGGGTTTGGATGTATAAACCCATTGCTTGGAATCAGGTTCCACTGAGCTTCGGTCGACTGAACCCTTGGGTTCGATTGACTGAACCGAGGGGTTCGGTCAACTGAACCGTGTGTTTTGGCATTTTGTGAGATTCTAGTGTGGTCTTCAGTCGACTGGGAGCTTGGTTTAGTCGAGTGAAGTGCTAGGGTGTGTTTTTGGTTGTTTTGGTTGGGTTTTTAGTTTCCAATTTGTGTTTTTTGGTATTCAATTGATTAATTTATGGGAATTAGTTGATTCAAATACCTTTGAATTCCTTTTGGGGGTTTGGTTGGTTGTGTGGTGGTTTCGAGGGTCGTCTCGTGGCCTCATGTGAGTGTTTGAGTGTTGCCCTTGTGGGTGACATGCATGCCAGATACGGCTTGTTGATGCATGGTTAGGTGCGTGGTTTGCTATTGGATTTTTGTTAGCGCAGGTGAGCGTCGTGGGTCTGTGATGGCCGTGTTGGGAGTGTTTGGGCCAGTGGTGGTCATGTGGGTTGTCCCGTTAGTGGATGTCGATTTGTTTCGGCGGTGGCGTCGTGATGTAATGTTATATATGCTTATGTGTATATTTATAACTGTTTATTTATGTACGAAATATATGTAAGTAAATTACATAAGGTGAAATCGTTATGTGTAATGTGGTTTATGCTTTAAAACCTGGAGTTTTATAGGCATGTAACGTGATTTATGGAGCATCGTGTTGATACATGGTTATATGCTTTAAATCCTATTTTACGTTGGCATATGTGTATAAAATGGATTAGAAGAATTTGTGAACCAGTAGATGTAAATCCTGGTTGATGATGCACGTGTGCGTGTGTGGGTGTATGAGGTAGGCTGCAAAAATCGGTGTGTGTATTCGAGGGCTGCGGTCCTATGGTGAAAGTCCGTGAAGATATATATGTGTTGCATGGGTTACGTGTGTGGTGTGGGTGTGTGTGTGCGATATCTGACGGATTGAAACGAGATTCGGATAAGGCACGGGTGTGGGTGTGTGTGCGATTTCTGAAGGCTGAAACGAGGTCCTAATGGGGCACGTGTACATGTATTGCTTGTATTAGATATTGGGACGGATAAACTAATTTTTCTTAAAACTGTATTATCGGCCTACGGGAGTCAAAGTACTATATAAACAGCATGCGGGAGTTATAATACTGGAATCATTTTCAAGCCTCTGATGAGTCGACAAATGGTTTTTATCCTCGATTTCCCATTGCATGTGAAAACTTATTTTATTGGCTCTGGTGAGTCGTGATCTAAACCATTTTCATACTATTTTTAATGGCTTCAAAGAGTGTTGAAAACTGCCCTTCGTTTACCGAGTATGTTTAGCTTATACTGTATGTGTTGTTTAGAATCTGCTGAACCTTGGCTCACGATGTGGGATTTGTTTTTCTTCAGGTGCCGATCGCGCTAGTTGATTTGGAGGTGCCGAAGGAGGTGGAAGAGTGCAATCTTCCTTTTTGCTAGTTTTATTATATATATGTTGTGACATGTTTTTCGGGTGTTAGAGCAATGTAATGTTGCCATTTGCCATTTATATGCAATGCATGTATGATTTATTTTGAGAGTGTATTCTTGGGCTGGTGTTGTGGTTTGTTGTTTTTAGATGTTTCACCTGGTCCAGAGTTTGGGGCGTAATAACTTGGTATCAGAGCTCTGGGTTCGAATACCTATGAGCCGTGGGAAGAGGGTATATCCCTGTGAGGTTGATTGCCTGTGCTTGATTGCATGTGTTTACACGCTTTAATAACATGATCGTGTCAGCATGTTAGATATGTGAAAGATGTGTATATGTGAGCATGGGGGTTGAATTTTAAGAGTGATAGTCTTGCTTTTGGGCATTTGGATTAACAAACTTGGGCGCCAAGTTAGAAACGCGTTTAGCTTACGTGATTTCTAGTAGGGAATCTAAGTAGATTCTATGGATTGAGGAGTCATTCTTGTTGATTTTCCTCGGTATGTGAAGTTGTTTAGCATGAACCTATGTGGCATTGTGATAGCATGCTAAGTGTTTAGCGTTTATGTTCATGATATGTGCTGCATCTTATATATAGTTTTGTTTTCATGTAGACGCGATGTTAGCAAGCAAAAGGCGAGGCCGTGGTTGAGGCCGTGGCCGTGCTGGCCAAGGGGATGTTCCTATCCCTGATGTTGGGGACGCTAATGCTCCCTAGGGACTGATGGACGCGACGGAGTTGTTGCGTGTGCTGGTTGGTTCTATCTAGCAGTAGGTTGCTAGTGGTGAGCCTGTTAGGGAGAGGGAGGCAGTACCTGAGGTGACGGAGGTGAGGGTTACAGCAGCGATGCAGGAGTTTCGGCGTATAGATCCGCCTACCTTTGTAGGCAATCCTGATCCTCTTATGGCCACAGTGGTTGGAGTTGACGACTTGGATCCTTGACACATTACAGATTATGGAGGATGAGTTACGAGTTTCTTTTGTCACCTTTCAGCTGAGAGGTGATGCTCATCAATGGTGGAGATATGCCAGGACTATAGTGGGGGCCACATGGTAGCATTTACACGAGTTTTCTTGGAGAGATATTTTGCAGCTTCGAGGAGGGATTTATGCAGGGAGGAGTTCTATTCTCTTACCCAGGGGGCCATGGACATCATGCAGTACGAGGCCAGGTTTACAAGCTTGTCTCGATTTGCACTGGAGGTGGAGTGCACAGATGAGTTGCTTTCGATGAGGTTTGAGCGGGGCTTGAGGCCAGCGATCAAGGAGCAAGTGGCAGTGATGGGATATCGTGTGTTCAGACTGCTGGTGGAGGCGGTAGCGAGGGTTGAGAATGCTTTGGCTGATACTCATGCTTTAAGGGAGGCCAGGACATCACAGGGTGGAACGAAGGTACAGACAGGTGGACGCTCTAGTAAGAGGCAGAAGTCCTCCGGTCCTAGCTTTTATCTGTCTGGACCACAGCAGTGTTCAGCACCATCGCCATTTGTGGCTTCGTCTGGGAGGCCAGAACAACAGGAGTTAACCTGTTATCAATGCAGACAGCTGGGGCATCGTGCGATGGATTGTTTATAGCCAAGACCATCCCAGAGTTTGGTTCCAGTGCAGCCATAGGGGAGAGAACCGCCAGTTTGCTATGGGTGTGGACAGCCCAGACATATTCGTAGGAATTATCCTCAGAGAGGTAGTGAGCCGAGTAGGGAGGACGCACCAGTGGGTTCATGTGTGCAGGGTCAACAATAGCCTTCCGCAGTACAGACTTCCCAGATGGCAGGTGGGAGCTCTTCAATTTAGTCGGTTCGATAGTCGATAGCGCCAAGTTATGGCGGACTAGACAGGGTGGTGTTTTCCCGACTGTATTCTCTTACAGGTTGTGGTTCATCTAGGGCACCAGTTGTGCCGGAGGATGCTAATATGCCTTCAGCGAGTAGAGGTACTTTCTAAGTATGTAGGTTACGGGTCAGATTCTTCATTGCATCTGTTTGGGGTTGCTTATGGATCCCGTGGATGGTGTGCTGTGTTGAGGCAGCGGTTGGTGAGGATGTGAGGTTGGGAGTGTTGTAGATCCCGAGTCCTTGAGATAGTTTGCCATTGTCTAGGATGCCTAACCTTGTTTGACTATATCCTATGAATGGTTTGGCTGGCCATCTCGTGTGCTTGTGTCGATTGTGATCGTCGTGGTGGTCTCTTTGACCTTGAGTTGAATTCCGGGGGCAAAATTCCTTTAAGGGGGGTAGAGTTGTGAGACCCGGGCCCATGTTCTTTTTCGATATTTTTCGACGCGTGTTATGTGTTTTCATTGCTGCATGTTTTATATGCTTTTGAAGCATGTTTGAGGGTAGAGATGCATGTGGAGAAGGTTTTGGGGGTCGTGGGGTGTTACGGCGCGAATTTCAAAAATTTAAAAAAAAAAAATTTTGGAGACCTATAATATCAGGAATTAGATATTTTTATAAAGATATTTTTCAAAACTTCTCCAGTAAGTTTTTCATTTTCTCTCTGTCTTCTCTCTAAGTTCTCGGGAGCCTGGGGTTCGATTTTTAACGATTCAATAACGGATCCTTACTTTTGGTACGGTGGGTTACGTAACCATCCGGTCATATTTCAATTCTGGCGAAGCTCAATTTTGCACGTGGTTCGAGGCATCGAGTTTTGAACTCACTGAGGTAAGATTCTAGACTCTACTACTGTATGAGGGTGCTATGGGTAAACATATGTGTTTTTAACGGGTAGATTGCTGTAGATATGCGTTTATTTCCAAGTTAGATTTCGGTCTTAAAACTCATTTTCGGCAATTTTTGCGGATGGAATCGGGTGTCGGGAGTTTCTTTTGAGGTCTTGGTGTTAAGCTTAGGCATGTGGGTGTTCACATGTGTTGGATCGAAGTTTGGAGGCTTCGATTTGGGGTTTTAATGTAGAAGCCCGTAGCTTGGAATCAGGTTCTGCCGAGGTTCGGTCGACTGAACCATGGGGTTCGGTTGACTAAAGTTTGGATCTTGGGTTCGATCGGTTGAATCGAGGGGTTTAATTGACTAAACCGTGTGTTTTGGCATTTTGTGAGATTCCAGTGTGGTCTTCGGTCGACTGGGGGCTTGGTTCGGTCGACTGAAGTGTTGGTGTGTGTTTTCGGTTGTTTTGGTTGGGTTTTCAATTTCCAATTTGTGTTCTTTGGTATTCAGCTGATTAATTTATGAGAATTAGTTGATTGAAATACCTTTGAATTCCTTTAGGGGTTCAGTTGGCTGTGTGGTGGTTTCGGGGGTCGTGTCGTGGCCTCGGGTGGGCGTTTGGGTGTTGCCCTTGTGGGTGACGTGCATGGTAGATACGGCTTGTTGATGCACGGTTAGGTGTGCGGTTTGCTGCTGGGTTTGTGTTGGCGCGGGTGAGCGTCGTGGGTCTGTGATGGCCGTGTTGGGAGTGTCTGGGCCAGTAGTGGTCGTGTGGGTTGTCCCGTGAGTGGATATCAGTTTATTTCGATGGGTGGCGTCGTGATGTATTGTTATACATGATTATGTGCATATTTATAACTGCTTATTTATGTACGAAATATATGTAAGTGAATTACATAAGGTGAAATCGTTATGTGTAATGTGGTTTATGCTTTAAAATCTAGAGTTTTATAGGCATGTAACGTGGTTTGTGGAACGTCGTGTTGATACATGATTAGATGCTTTAAATCTTGTTTTAGGTTGGCATATGTGTATGAAATGGATTACATAAATCTGTGATCCAATAGATGTAAATCCTGCTTGATGATGCACGTGTGCGTGTGTGGGTGTATGAGGTAGGCTGCGAAAGCTGGTGTGTGTATTCAGGGACTGTGGTCCTACGGTGAAAGTCCGTGAAGATATGTGTTGCATGGGTTGCGTGCATGGTGTGGGTGCGTGTGTGCGATATCTGACCGACTAAAATGAGATCTTGATGAGGCATGGGTGTGGGTGTGTGTGAGATATCTGAAGGCTGAAACGAGGTCCTGATGAGGCACGTGTACATGTATTGCTTGCATTGGATATTGGGACGGATAAATCAATTTTTCTTAAAACTGTATTATCGGCCTATGGGAGTTAAAGTACTGTATAAACAGCCTACGGGAGTCGTAATACTAGAATCATTTTCAAGACTCTGATGAGTCGACAAATGGTTTTTATCGTCGCTTTCCCATTGCATGTGAAAACTTATTTTATTGGCTTTGGTGAGTCATGATCTAAACCATTTTCAAACAATTTTTAATGGCTTGAAAGAGAGTCAAAAACTGCACTTCATTTACTGAGCATGTTTAGCTTATACTGTATGTGTTGTTTAGAATCTACTGAGCCTTGGCTCACGGTGTGGGATTTGTTATTCTTCAAGTGCCGATCGCGCTGGTTGATCTGGAGATGCCGGAGGAGGTGAAAGAGTGTAGTATTCCTTTTTGCTAGTTTTGTTATGTATATGTTATGACATGTTTTTCGGGCATTGGAGCCATGTAATGTTGGCGTTTGGCATTTATATAGAATGCATGTATGGTTTATTTTGAGAGTGTATTCTTAGGCTGGTGTTGTGGTTTGTTGTTTTCAGATGTTCCACATGGCCCGAAGTTTGGGGCGTGATAACTTGGTATCAGAGCTCCGGGTTCGAATACCTATGAGCTGTGGGAAGAGGTGTATCGCGTGTGAGGTTGATAACGTGTACTTGATTGCATGTGTTTACACACTTTAATAATATGATCGTGTCAGCATGTTAGATATGTGAAAGATGTGTATATGTTAGCATGGGGCTTGAATCTTAAGAGTGATAGTCTTGCTTTTGGGCATTTGGATTAATAAACTTGGGCGCCAAGTTCAAAACGCGTTTAGCTGACGTGATTTCTAATAGGGAATCTAAGTAGGTTATATGGATTGATGAGTCATTCTTGTTGATTCTCCTCGGTATGTGGAGTTATTTAGCATAAACCTATGTAGCTATGTGATAGCATGCTAAGTGTTTAGCATTTATGTTCATGATATGTGCTGCATCTTATATATAGTTTTGCTTTCATGTAGATGTGATGTTGGCCAGGAGAGGGCGAGGCCGTGGTCGAGGCCGTGGCCATGCTGGCCAAGGGGATGTCCATATCCCTGATGCTTGGGATGCTAATGCTCCCCAGGGACCGATGGACGCGACAGAGCTGTTGCATGTGCTGGTTGATTCTATCTAGCAGCAGGTTGCTAGGGGTGAGCCTGTTAGGGAGAGGGAGGCAGTACCTGAGGTGATGGAGGTGAGGGTTACAGCAGCGATGCAGGAGTTTCGGTGTATGGATCCGCCTACCTTTGCAGGCGATCCTGATCATCTTATGGCAATAGTGGTTGGAGTTGACGACTTAGATCCTAGACACATTGCAGATTGTGGAGGATGAGTTGCGAGTTTCTTTTGCCACCTTTTAGCTGAGAGGTGATTCTCATCAGTGGTGGAGATATGCCAGGACTACAGTGGGGCCACATGGGCAGCTTTTACATAAGTCTTCCTGGAGAGATATTTTGCAGCTTCGAGGAGGAATTTATGCAGGGAGGAGTTCTATTCTCTTACCCAGGGGGCCATGGACATCATGCAGTACGAGGCCAGGTTTATGAGCTTGTCTCGATTTGCACCGGAGGTGGAGTGCACAGATGAGTTGCTTTCGATGAGGTTTGAGCGGGGCTTGAGGCCAGCAATCAAGGAGCAAGTGGCTGTGATGGGATATCGTGTGTTCAGACTACTGGTGGAGGCGGCAGCGAGGGTTGAGAATGCTTTGGCTGATACTCGAGCTTCGAGGGAGGCTAGGACATCAAAGGGTGGGACGAAGGTACAAAGAGGTGGACTCTCCAGCAAGAGGTAGAAATCCTCTGGTCCTAGCTTTTATCCATCTGGACCACAGTAGTGTTCAGCACCATCACCATCTGTGGCTTCGTCTGGGAGGCCAGAATAGTGTCAGTTGACCTGTTATCAATGCAGACAGCCGAGGCATCGTACGATGGATTGTTTATAGCCAAGACCATCCCAGAGTTTGGTTCCAGTGCAGCCGCAGGGGAGAGAACCGCCAGTTTTCTATGGGTGTGGATAGTCCAGACATATTCATAGGAATTATCCCCAGAGAGGTAGTAAGCCGAGTAGGGAGGACGCACCAGTGGGTTCATATGTGCAGGGTCGACAGCAGCCTTCCACAGTACAGACTTCCTGGATGGCAGGTGGGAGCTCATCAGTTTAGTCGGTCCGACAGTCGACAGCGCCGAGTTATGGCGGACTGGACAGGGTGGTGTCTCCCCGACTGTATTCTCTTTCAGGTTATGGTTCATCTAGGGCACTGGTTGTGCCGGAGGATGCTGATATGCCTTCAGCGAGCAGATGTACTTTCGGTGTATGCAAGTTACGGGTCAGATTCTTCATTGCATCTGTTTGGGGTCGCTTATGGATCCCGTGGATGGTGTACTGTGTTGAGGCAACGGTTGGTGAGGATGTGAGGTTGCGAGTGTTGTAGATCCCGAGTCCTTGAGATAGTTTGCCATTGTCTAGGATTCCTGACCTTGTTTGACTATATCCTAGGAATGGTTTGGCTGGCCATCTCGTGTGCTTGTGTCGATTGTAATCGACGTGGTGGTCTCTTTGACCTTGATTTGAATTTCGGGGGAAAAATTCCTTTTAGGAGAGTAGAGTTGTGAGACCCTGACCCATTTTCTTTTTCGGTATTTTTTGACGTGCGTTACGTGTTTTCATTGCAGCATGTTTTATATGCTTTTGATGCATGTTTGAGGGTAGAGATGCATGTGGGGAAGGTTCTAAGGGCCGTGGGGTGTTACAGCGTGATTTTTAAAAATTTAAAAAAAAAATATTTTGGAAACCTATAAATATTAGGAATTAGATATTTTCATAAAGATACTTTCTAAAACTTCTCCAATAAGATTTTTCTTTTCTCTCTGCCTTCTCTCTATGTTCTTGGGAGCTTGGGGTTCGGTTTGTAACGATCCAACAGCAGATTCTTACTTTTGGCACGGTGGGCTATGCAACCATCTGATCAGATTTCAATTCTGGCGAAGCTCAGTTTTGCACGTGGTTCGAGGTATCGAGTTTTGAACTCACTGAGGTAGGATTCTAGACCCTACTACTATATGGAGGTGCTATGGGTAAACATGTGTGTTTTTAACGGGTAGATTCCTGTAGATCTGCGCTTATTTCCAAGTTAGATTTTGGGCTTAAAACTCATTTTTGGTGATTTTGTTGATGGAATCTGGTGTCGGGAGTTTCTTTTGAGGTCTCAGTGTTAGGTCTAAGTGTGTGGGTGTTCAGGGGTGTTCGATCGACGTTCGGAGGCTTTGGTTTGGGGTTTGGATGTAGAAACCCGTAGCTTAGAATCTAGTTCCGCCGAGGTTCGGTTGACTAAACCATGGGGTTCGATTGATTAAAGTTTGGATCTTGGGTTCGATCGACTAAATCGAGTGGTTCGGTCGAACTGAACCGTGTATTTTGGCATTTAGTGAGATTCTAGTGTGGTCTTCGGTCGACTAGGGGCTTGGTTCGGTCGACTGAAGTGCAAGGGTGTGTTTTTGGTGGTTTTGGTTGGGTTTTCGGTTTCCAATTGGTGTTCTTTGGTATTCAGCCGATTACTTTATGGGAATTAGTTGATTCAAATACCTTTGGATTCCTTTTCGGGGTTCGATTGGTTGTGTGGTGGTTTCGGGGGTCGTGTCGTGGCCTGGGGTGGGCGTTTGGGTGTGGCCCTTGTGGGTGACGTGCATGGTAGATGCGGCTTGTTGATGCATGGTTAGGTGAGTGGTTTGCTGTTGGGTTTGTGTTGGCGTGGGTGAGCATCGTGGGTCTGTGATGGCCGTGTTGGGAGTGTTTGGGCCAGTGGTGGTCGTGTGGGTTGTCTCGTGAGTGGATGCCGATTTGTTTCGGTGGGTGGAGCCATAATGTACTGTTATACATGGTTATGTGCATATTTATAACTGTTTATTTATGTACAGAATATATGTAAGTGAATTACATAAGGTGAAATCGTTATGTGTAATGTGGTTTTTGCTTTCAAACCTAGAGTTTTATAGGCATGTAACGTGATTTTTGGAACGTCGTGTTAATACATGGTTAAATGCTTTAAATCTTGTTTTAGGTTGGCATATGTGTATGAAATGGATTAGATAAATCTATGATTCAGTAGATGTAAATCCTGCTTGATGATGCACGTGTGCGTGTGTGGGTGTATGAGGTAGGCTGCGAAAGCTGGTGTGTGTATTCGGGGACTGCGGTCCTACGGTGAATGTCAGTGAAGATATGTGTTGCATGGGTTGCGTGCGTGGTGTGGGTGTGTGTGTGCGATATCTGACATTGAAACGAGATCTTGATGAGGCATGGGTGTGGGTGTGTGTGCGATATCTAAAGGCTGAAACGAGGTCCTGATGAGGCACGTGTACATGTATTGCTTGTATTGGATATTGGGACGGATAAATCAATTTTTCTTAAAACTGTATTATCGGCTTACGGGAGTTGAAGTACTGTATAAACGGCCTACGGGAGTCGTAATACTAGAATCGTTTTCAAGACTCTGATAAGTCGACAAATGGTTTTTATCCTCGTTTTCCCAATGCATGTGAAAACTTGTTTTATTGGCTCTGGTGAATCATGATCTAAACCATTTTCAAACTATTTTTAATGGCTTGAAAGAGAGTCAAAAATTGCACTTCGTTTACCGAGCATGTTTAGCATATGCTGTATGTATTGTTTAGAATCTGTTGAGCCTTGGCTCACGGTGTGGGATTTATTTTTCCTAAAGTGCCGATCGCGCTAGTTGATCTGCAGGTGCCGTAGGAGGTGAAAGTGTATAGTCTTCCTTTTTGCTACTTTTGTAATATATATGTTCTGACATGTTTTTCGGACGTCGGAGCCGTGTAATGTTGTTGTTTGGCATTTATATACAATGCATGTATGATTTATTTTGAGAGTGTATTCTTGGGCTGGTGTTGTGGTTGGTTGTTTTCGTATGTTTCACGTGGCTCGGAGTTCGGGGCGTGACACTAAGTATAAAATTTAAAAATTTGGACAGAGTCTCCTCTGTTTTTCGGATTATTCCAAATTTCTTGTAAACCTATTAAATCCAAATAACATTCTATACTCAGGCACTGCCTGGATTTCAACCCACAATCACAGTTAAAACTAGCGTTCATCATTCCATTATAACCACATTCACATTCTAAAAAAAATCCATTCTCATCCTTCCATTAGGATATCACCTACTA
>JAOTRH010153058.1:0-13196 GCA_034768845.1 Heliamphora exappendiculata | reverse complement strand
ACATCACTTCCCCTCAATGTGCTTTCCCTAAGAAAACACGTATCCTGAGGTAGACCTCCTTGAATCCCTATCAGCCTGAAAATTCGAGTATGTATACCCAAAGGGTATAAGGCTGTCAACTTGGTACACCAACATATACTCCCTAGTCCTTTTCAGGTACTTAAGTATATTCTTGATCGCAGTCCAATGCTCTTCTCTTGGATTAAACTGATATCTGCTTACCATGCCAACAGCATAACAGATATCTGGTCTAGTGCAGAGCATGACATACATGAGACTTCCTACTACTGAAACATAAGGGATACCTCTCATCTTCTCTATCTCCTAAGGTGTCCTAGGACACTTATCCCTAGATAGAGTAATCCCATGTCTGAAAGAAATAAATTCTTTCTTGAAATTTTCCATACCAAATCGAGCAATAATCAAGTCAATATAACGGGCTTGGAATAAGCCCAACATCCTACGTAATCGATCTCATATGTGGTTGATCCCAAGGATTTGGCTCGCTTCTCTCAAGTCCTCCATGTCAAATTAACTCGATAACCATACCTTCACTGAGCATAACAAGCCCACATCGTTTTCTATTAGGAGAATGTCATCAACATAAATGACTAGAAATGCCACCTTATGCCCATTACGCTTCCAGTACACACAATACTCGATAGGACACTGATCAAAGCGAAAGCTTTTAATCGCCTGGTCAAATGCTCCTGGCCCTTTGCTATGAACCCGTCTGGTTGTATCTTATAGATGCTCTCGTCAAAACTTCCGTTAAGGAATGCCGTCTTGACGTCCATTTTTCAAATCTCATAATTGAGATGAGTAGCAATGGATAAAAGAATCTGAATGGACTTAAGCATAGCCACCGGCGAATAGGTTTCCTCATAATCGAACCCTTCTTTCTGAGTAAACCCTTCGCTACAAGCCTTCTTCTGGGATCTTGTCGTAAGACTCTCCTAATAACATGAACCTCTCGGGTTGACGAGCAACCATCCCACTACGACGAAGCTCCTAATGTGTACTCACGATAGGTGGTATCTCATTCCGTTCATTAGGTATATTTTTCGGTTGTACCAAATCATCATTCTTGACCTCTTCTAGAACAACCTGCGATCAGAGTTTGTGATTTATTTCATAATCCTCTTTCAAGAATCTTATATTTGTGCTAACAAATAACCTCTGACTCTTAGGATTATAAAACCACATTTAGTTCCTCTAGGGTATCCTACAAAGAAACAAACTTCTATCTTTGGTTCCACCATACTTGCATTTCCCACTAACACGTGTGCTGGGTAATCCCCATATCTGGAGATGTTCAAGACTTGACTTACGCCAAGTCCACAACTCCTTAGGGGTACCGGGAACCGCCTTAGTAGGTACCAAATTCAGAATAAAAACCGCTGTCTCTAATGCAAACCCCTAAAATGAATGTGGTAAAATCGAATAACTCATCATGTCCCTTACCATCTCCTTAAAGGACCTATTCCTCCTTTTCGCCACACCATTTTGCCATGTCATCCTTAGTGCAGATACCTGGGATATAATCTCATGTTCTGACAAGTAGTCCCTGAACTCCCAAAGATGTATTTATCACCACGATCAAATCACAGGGTCTTTCCAACCTCCTGCCCAGATGTTTATAGGACCACATGCATCAGAATGAACCAGTTCCAACACTTATTTGGCTCTTTGTCCCTTGGCTATAAACGGCCTCTTGGTCATCTTACCCTCTAAACAGAATTCGCTGACTGGAAGTGCCTCCACTTTCAATAAACCCAAAGGTCCATCTTTTACCAGTATTTGTTTTCTCTTTAGATTAAAATGACCTAGACGAAAATGCCAAAGTAATGTTTGGTTCAGCGAGAAACCTTTCCTATTAAATGGTAAACCATGTTAGTTATTTATCTCATCGTTCTGAACAGTAGAAATAACATGGTGTAAAATATAAAGAGCATTTTTCAATGTACCACGACAGATAAATTGTTTTTCAACCATAATATTGTAAAATTTCTTATTGAAGTAAACACAATATTCATCAATACCCAATCAGAAAATCGAAACTAAGTTCCACCTGATTTGAGATACATACAAATGTTCTTTAAAATTAAACACCTATTTCTAAAAAGAAAGAACTATGTATTCCACTGCAGTAGCAATCCCTGGGAGTTATACCCCATATGAAGGTAAACCTTGTCATCTTTAAATTGTCTAGTCACCTGGAACCCCTGCAATGAATTGCAAATATAATTTGTGGCTCCTGTATTACACACCAGGTTTCCGTAGATACAACCACTAGTCATGATCCAACAATTAAAGAAAAAGCTTTACCTACAGCCACGCAATTCTAGTTATCAGGACAATCTCTTTTTCATTGTACCGGCTTTAAACAGTAATAGCAACTACCCTTAGGCACCTTAACCTTTGCCTTGGAAGTTGATGTCTTATTCCTGTCAGTCTTTTGTGCATTATCCTGTCGCACCCCATTCTTCTTCTTTTCACCACCACTTGGCCTAGAAGAAGAAGCCTTTTGCACAACAAACACATGTGCTGACTTCCAGATAACACCATTTACTGCATGTAATTCTTTCAATAATTTTGCCAAAGTAAAATCTCGTTTGTTCATTTTATAATAGAGGCTGAATTGCTGAAATAATTGGGTAGTTGCTGGAGCACGATATCAATTTGGGATTCTACATCGATCTCGGCTCCAGGGACCTCTAACTCGTTAAGAAGACCAATCATCTTTAAAACGTAGTCCCTAACCGGTGTACCATTTGCCATGTTCACGTTTATAAGATCCATCATGGCAACCTGCATTGCTACCCGACCCTACTTTCCAAACATTTTTGTAAATCTAAAGATCATATCAGCTGCAGATTTCATAGACTGATATTGGCCTTGTAAAAAATCTGACATTAAAGTCGAGATGTAGCAACGTGCCATCCTATCAGTCTTTACCCAATTCTGATAGTGCCGGATCTCTTGTTAGAAATCTATTATTGGGAGCGAGTAGGCCGGGATCAACTAACACAATCCTATAGTTGTTAGAAGTTGAGACTATATCGAGATTCATTTTTCATGTGATAAAATTAGGTACAATTAATGTATGTTCCTTGAGAATTGCCCATAGTGGATTGAATAATCCCATTATTAAATCCTGATAAACAAAAGAGAAAAACTTTTTAATTCTTTTATCAAATTAGGGTTCTCAACCTTTTAATTTGAAAAGAATTATTTGTAGCCTGAATCCTTCGTGATTAAGCAAGCCACGTAGTGTGGATGTCTACTAATCAACACCCGCCCGGACAGACATACCAGTTTATTAATTTACTGCCAGAACCAAATATCATAATAAAAAATCACCAGCCCATAGTCACATCAATTGATAGACAACGTAGTGTGGACGTCTAACAATTAACGAATAAAGAACTACTACGTTTTTTATTCCTTGATATAGGACATTTCATGTGAATTAAATAGCTAATAAATTTTGGTCCCCATAAATAAAAACAGTGACTCCTTAATGAGGATATTTTTATTCACAGGTTAAGTGTATAACCATTACCCTTAATTTGAAAATACCGCATCAAATCCCTAGGTCTGGTGTGAGCGAACCCTACTTCACACTATTTTCAAATTTACTTATTTCAAAAATTCGTACCGGAGATACTATGATTATAACCCTTCCTTAGGGAGACTGAAAGTCGAAACCGACGCGCGAACAATAACCACATCTCCTACGAATGTGTAATGGAGACCGTAGGATTTATCTGTGACTAAACCCTTCTCCCACTTAATATTTTAAAAATCGAGAAATTTTTCTTTTTGTTAATTTTAAACGATAAAACATATTTTAATTTTTGATTAAAATAAATCTGATTTTAATCAATTAAAATATTCCTTATTTAACTATAATAAAATAAACAAAAAACTTTCCTTATTTAATTTTGCGAAAGAAATTAATTACCCGAGTTTTAATTAAAAAGTCTTAATTAATTTTTAACACAAAAATTAAATAAATAATTATCTATTTACTTTTTCGTTTTAAAAAATTACAAGAATTATTTATTTTATAAAACTATTTTTCCTAATATACTTTCGTTAATTAAAAACATGCATAAAAAGAAAAACATAATAAAATAAAATCCATCCACGCAATTAAATAAAATACATAAATAAAAAATTAAAATAACAACAATTAAATAAATAAAAGTTGTTATAATATGGATCCTTCATTTAATTTTTTAATCTGACGATATCAGATTAAAGATTAAACGGTTAGGGTTTTGAAACCCCAAATGAGCAGTCAAAGACTCGACCTTCTTCCTCAACCCTCGAACCACTGTCACAGCCCCGGACCACCGCTGGATCGCCAAAAAAAGTCTGAAAAAGAAGCCCAAACAACCCCTTCACTATGCCAAAAATTCTACTGTGTACCAACTTTGCACGACCAACTTCCAACGGCTGTTTGACGCGTCTCCCGGACCCAAAAGTTTCTCAAAAAATTACTGGAGCTTGCTAACATCCCGAACCAGATCTTTGCAAAAAAATTGCCTCAAAATTCGAAACAGAAGTACCCTAAAAAAGTCCTCGAAAATCGCATCACTGTTCATGGCGGGATTCTGCAGCACCTTCTTTGAAAAAAATTTCAGACCCCTTCCCGCAGTCGTCTTGTCGCCATCGAACCACCGTTGGAAAGCTAACGGATTGAACTTAATTCTAGAGAAAATATCACCTCAAAAAAAAATTTTAAAAGCCACAAAAACTGCTGCCGAACGCAGCGATAGTGCACTATCCGCACAGGTTGCCACCGCTCCTTGCTTTTCTTCCCCGTTTACTATCTCCGTTATGTGATTCGATTTACAATATGAATCTAAAAAAATAAATCAAATGAAAAATAAATTACATCGCATAACCTATGCCTCCACTCGTGAGGCTTACATTCAACCTAATCTCGATTTAAAAACCGTCGAGATATGCGGTCAAAATACGATATAAATAAACCATATATTCAATCAATTAATGAACCGGATCATAATGACGCATGCTGCAAAACAAAGGTTAGGAGACATATTTTTCATGAAAAACGCAGCCATGCTCTTATACTATTGTTAGAGACGCACAACGGAAAAAGTTCGATGAACGACGTCGTGACCGTAAAAAAATGACGTTGTGCGATTTTCATGAAAAACAATAAAATAATCTGATATTTTATGATTAAATATACCTTCAAGAAACTTGAACAAGTTTCTTTGATGCCGAACAACAATCCGAGACGACCCAACGATCTTCTCAAGTATATCCTGACGTACGCAATGATCCTAGCAAGTAGGCACTGATCCGGATCTTCGTGTATTCTTGCCTTTGTTTGTTCTCACACTTATCTTTAAAAGACAAAATATGGATTACCAAAAGGGAGAGAGAGGGAGAGAGAGAGAGACGGCTAGGTTAGGAGAATTATGATTTTTTCGTTTTGAAGCCTCCTTTTATAATATAAAAGAACATATATTATATTAAGTATATATATCCACACTTTCCTAAAAGGATAAGAAGAAATATAAACTTAACATAAAATAAACCCATCTTCTCCCTATTAGGGTCGGCCACCATGGGAGTAATCCCTAGGTGTGCCAAATTTCAAAACCGTCCTCCAACAATTTAATTTAATTCCTGAATGTCCCCGATAACAAAATCGTCATTCAAAATAAATTAAATAATAACTGAAACCAATAAGAAAAATAATTGTGCGTATAGTGGGTTACGTGAGGGATCACGAGTAAGTATAGGATCGGACTAACAGTACGAGAAAACTAGATATTCCTAACTCTATCCCCGAGTTAGATCCTTTCTCGCACGAACCAGAACTTATTCTACTAAAGGTTCTGACTGAACTCCCGGCCCTAACCCAAATTATGTCTTGAGTTTTCAATTATCAATTACACTGAATACTCCCCACGTTTAAGATATGGATTCCCGATAAATAAATTAGGTTACTGACAACCCGATTTAATTATTCTCTTTTCCTCGCAACCGCGCCGCTTAACCTTTTGATATGCCGGATCCGAAGATCTACTCAACAGATTTAGTATAATCAAACCTATAAGCAAAACACACGAGAGGGAACTCCTCAACCTAAATCAGACATGGTTTCCGTCAGTTGATTATCAATCGTCGAAAAAATAACGCCAGTATCCAACTCATCGGTATTATTGATCTCATGGAGGAAATCTCAATCATTGATGGATCAAAATACTGTACATTATCTGAACACAATTAATCAATCACTTCGGGATTAAGAGTTCATGCAATACATGATAATACGGGAAGTGCATCAATTCATATAGTCAGTATAGAATCGATCACCCTGTTGATCCCGCTCAATACGCTCCAAGTGTACTAACACATCGAGCTCGAACATCGAATTTCCAAAACCTGGATTCGATCCGTTCGACCTAGCCAAGACCAGCTACTATAACGATGTACTATAATAGTACCAATAGAATGTTTGGGTCCATTGCGATTGTGAGCCTACCTGTATAATCTGTTAGAACCTTTGACCCGATCTTCCGTGCAGCACGCACCGAGTCAAATGCTGGACAGAATATACGGACTATGCATTCATCCATCACAAATATAAATATGAAACCACGAATGCAAAATCATCTCAAATATTTCTCATTAATATGTCAGGGATCTAGAATAAAATACATAAAAAGTAAGACCTTTTAGTATACATTCTCAACAATCTCCTACTTATACTCAAAGCCATGCAGGAACATATCTGACACCTAACCCTTCTACCTTAGTAAAAGGATCCGCTAGGTTATCCGTAAATGCAACCATGCAAACCAAAACGTCTCTACGTTGTAAAGTCTCCCGGATGAGACATCACTTCCCCTCAATGTGCTTTCCCTAAGAAAACACGTATCCTGAGGTGGACCTCCTTGAATCCTTATAAGCCTGGAGATCCGAGTTTGTATATCCAAGGGGTATAAGGCTATCAGCCTGGTACACCAATATATATTCCCTAGTCCTTTTTAGATACTTGAGTATATTCTTGACCGCAGTCCAATGCTTTCTCCTGGATTAGACTGATATTTACTTACCATGTCTACGACATAACAGATATTTAGTTTAGTACAGAGCATGGCATACATGAGACTTCTTATTGCTGAAGCATAAGGAATACCTCTCGTCCTCTCTATCTCCTGAGGTGTCTTAGGACACTGATCCCTAGATAGAGTAATCCCATGTCTGAAAGGAATAAATCTTTTCTTAGAATTTTTCATGCCAAATTGAGCAATAATCGAGTCAATATAATGAGCTTGGAATAAGCCCAATATCTTACATGATCAATTTCGTATGAGCTTGATCCCAAAAATTTGGCCCGCATCTCCCAAGTCCTTCATGTCAAATTGACTCGATAACCATACCTTCACCAAAGACAACAACCCCACATCATTTTCGATTAGGAGAATGTCACCAACGTAAATGACTAGAAATGCTAGCTTATGTCATCGCGCTTCCAGTATACGCAATACTCGATAGGACACTGATCAAAGTCAAAACTTTTAATCACCTGGTCAAATCGAGTATTCCAAGACCTTGATGCTTGCTTAAGTCCATAAATGGATTTCTTAAGCTTGCAGATCATATGCTCCTAGCCCTTTATTATGAACCCGTCTGGTTGCATCATATAGATGCTCTCGTCAAGACTTCCGTTAAGGAATGCCGTCTTGAAGTCCATTTGCCAAATCTCGTAATCGAGATGAGCAGCAATGGATAAGAGAATCTGAATAGACTTAAGCATAGCCACCGGAGAATAGGTTTCCTCATAATCGAACCCTTCTTTCTGAGTAAGCCCTTTCGCAACAAGCCTAGCTTTGAAGGTTTCTATATTCCCGTCCACTCCTCTCTTTTTCTTAAAGATCCATTTGCACCCGATGGGTTTTTATCCCATCTAATGAATCCACAAGCTCCCATACCTGATTAAACTACATGGACTCTATCTCAGATTTCATAGCATTTTGCCATAATACTGCATCTTTGCCTTGCACTTATAGTTTCTGGGTTTGGAATCATGTTCTTCTGAGATCTTGTCGTAAGACTCTCCCAAGAACATGAACCTCTAGGGTTGACGAACAACCCTCCCACTACGACGAAGCTCTTGCTGTGTACTCACGAAAGGTGGTATCTCATTCCGTTCATTAGGTGTGTTTTCCATTTGTATCATATTTTCATTCCTCACCTCTTCAAGAACAACTTGTGACCCGAGTTTGTGATTTATTATATAATTCTCTTCTAAGAATCTAGTATTTGTGCTAACAAATACCTTCTGACTCTTAGGATCATAAAATAAACCACATTTAGTTCTTTTAGGGTACCCTATAAAGAAACAGACATCTGTCTTTGATTCCACCATACTTGCATCTTCCACCAACACGTGTGCTGGGCAACCCCATATCTGAAAGTGTTTAAGATTTGGCGTACGCCAAGTCCATAACTCTAAAGGGGTTCCGAGAACTGCTTTAGTAGGCACCGAATTCAGAATATATGCCGCCATTTCTAATGCATACCCCCAAAACAAATGCGGTAAATCTGAATAACACATCATGCACCTCACCATCTCTTTAAGGAACCTATTTCTCCTTTCTGCTATGCAATTTTGCTGAGGCATACTTAGTGTAGATAACTGGGATGTTATCTCATGTTCTGATAAGTAGTTCCTAAACTCCCTAGAGAGGTATTCACCTCCACGATCAGATCGTAGGGTTTTGATACTTTTACCCGTTTGTTTCTCTGCTTCCGCCTTAAACAATTTGAATTTCTCAAAGGTTTCAAACTTGCGGTGAAGTAGGTAAACGTATTCATATCTAGAGTAATTGTTAATAAAAGTGACGAAATACTCATACCCACCTCTTGCCTGAATGTTCATGGGGCCACATAAATCAGAGTGAACCAATCATAACACTTCTTTGGCTCTAAGTCCCTTGGCCGTAAACGGTCTCTTGGTCATCATACCTTCTAAACAAGATTCATTGACCGGAAGTGCCTCCACTTCTAATGAACCTAAAGATCCATTTTTAACTAGTCTTTGTATCTTTTTTAGATTAATATGACCCAAACGAAGATGCCAAAGCAGTGTTTGGTTCAAGGAGAAAACTTTCCTTTTAAGTGGTAAAATATGTAAATTATTCACCTTATTGTTTTTATCAGCAGAAATAACATGGTGTAAAATGTAAAGAGTATTTTTCAATGTACCACGATAGATAAATTATTTTTCAACCATAATACTGCATGAAAACTTATTAAAAGAAATACAATATCCATTATTCTCCAAACAGGAAACCGAAACTAAGTTCCGCCTGATTTGAAGTACATATAAAATGTTCTTCAAAATTAAACATTTATTTCTACTGAAATAAAGAACTACTTCTCCCACTGCAACAGCAGACATCTGGGAGTTATTTCTCATCTAAAGATAGACCTCGCCCTCTTTAAGCTGCCTGGTTACCTGGATCCCTTGCAAAGAATTGCAGATATGATTAGTGGCTCTCGTATCTACACACTAGGTTTTCGTAGATACAACTGCTAAACATAATTCAACTACTAGAGAAAAAGAAATATCTGCAACTAGCTTGTTCTTGCGGTTAAGACAGTCCCTCTTCCAGTGTCCTGGTTTCTGACAAAAATAGCACGTGCCCTTTGGCGCCTTTACCTTTGCCTTGGCAAGCGATGGCTTAACCTTGCCAACCTTCTTTGTATTTTTCTGTTGTTGCCCTTTCTCCTTCTTCTTGCCACCTCTTGGTCTAGAAGTAGAAGCCTTTTCAGCAACAAATGCATGGGTTGGCTTGCGGATAATACCTTCCGCTGCTTGTAGTTCTTTCAACAATTCTGCCAAAGAAAAATCGAGTTTGTTCATAGTATAATTTAGGCAAAATTGTTGAAACGAATTAGGCAGTGACTGGAGCACGATATCGATTTGGAATTTCGCGTCGATTTCTGCTCCAAGGACCTCCAACTCGTTAAGAAGACCGATCATCTTCAAAACATGGTCCCTAATAGGTGTACCCTCAGCCATGGTTGTGTTCATGAGAGTCCTCATGGTCACCTGCCTTGCTGCCCGACCCTGATCACCAAATATTTCTGTAAAGTTCAACATGATCTCAGCAGCAGATACCATAGACTAATGCTGGCTTTGTAGAACATCCAACATAGATGCTAGGATGTAACAGCTAGCCATCAGATCAGCCTTCACCCACTTCTCATAATCTTGGATCTCATGTTCGGTGGATCCACTATGAGAAATGGGAGGACAGGGGTCATGCAATACAAACCTATAGTTGTTAGATGTCAAAATAATATCGAGGTTCCATTTTCATGTAATAAAGTTTGGTCTAATTAGTTTATGTTCCTTAAGAATTGCCGTAAGTGGATTGAATGATTTCAATATTAATCCTGAGAAACAAAATAAAAAAACTTTTTAACTCTTTTATCAAATTAGGGTCACTCAACCTTTTATTTAAAAAAAATTATTGGCAGCGCAAATCTTTCGTGATTAAGTAGGCTACATAGTGTGGACATCTACTAATCAATACCCGTCCGGACAGACATGTCAGTCTATTAATTTACTGCCGGAACCAAATATCATAATAAAAAACTACCGGCCTAGAGTCACATCAATTGATAGGCCACGTAGTGTGGACGCTTAACAATTAACGAACAAAGAACTACTAGGTTTTTCATTTCTTGATATAGAATATTCCATGTAAATTAAATAGCCAATTAATTTTGGTCATCACAAATAAAAATAGTAACTCTTTAGGGAGGATATTTTTATTCACGGGTCAAGTGTATAACCATTACCCTTAATGTAAAAATACCGTGTCAAAACCTTGGATCCGGTGTGAGCAAACCCTACTTCGCACTATTTTTAAATTTATCTCTTTCGAAAATTCGTACCGGAGATACCATAGTTATAGTCCTTCCTTAGGGAGATCGAAAGTCTAAGTCGGCGCGCGAGTTATAACCACATCTCCTACGAACGTGTAATGGAGACCGTAGGATTTATCTGTGACTAAACCCTTCCCCTACTTAATATTTTAAAAATTGAGATTTTTTACTTTTTGTTCATTTTAAACGATTAAACATATTTTAATTTTTGATTTAAACAAATTCGGTTTTAATTAATTAAAATATTCCTTATTTAACCTTAATAAAATAAATAAAAAAATTTCTTATTTAATTTTGCGAAAGAAATTAATTACCCGGGCTTTAATTAAAAAATCTTAATTAATTTTTAACACAAAAATTAAATAAATAATTATCTATTTATTTTTCCGTTTTAAAATTTGTTAAGATTATTTATTTTATAAAACCGTTTTTTCTAATATACTTTCGTTAATTAAAAACATGCATAAAAGAAAAAATATAATAAAATAAAATCCATCCACGCAATTAAATAAAATAAATAAATAATTAATTAAAATAACGATAATTAAATAAATAAAATTTGTTATGATCTGGATCATTCATTTAATCTTTTAATCCGGCTGTCTCGGATTAAAGATTAAACGGTTAGGATTTTGAAATCCCAAACGAGCCGTTAAGGACTCGACCTTCTTCCTCAGCCCCCGAACTACTGTCACAGACCTAGACCACCGCTGAATCGCCGAAAAAAGTCTGAAAAAGAAGCCCAAACAGTCCCTTCACCCTGCCAAAAATTCTGCTGTGTACTAGGTTTGCGCGACCAATTTCCAGCGGCTGTTTGACGCGTCTCCCGGATCCGAAAGTGTCTCAAAAAATTACTGGATCTTTCTAACATCCTAAACCAGATCTCCACAAAAAATTGCCTCAAAATTCGAAGCAGAAGTGCCCCCAAAAAATCCTCAAAAATCTCATCACTGTTCATGATGGGATTCTGCAGCACCTTCTTTGAAAATTTTTTCGGACCCCTTTCCATCGTTGCCTTGCCGCCATCGAACCACTGTTGGAAAGCTAACGGATTGAACTTAATTCTAGCGAAAAAATTGCTTCGAAATTTTTTTTCGGAAGCCTTGAAAACTGCTGCCGAACGCAGTGATAGTGCGCTATCCGCACAGGTTGCCACCGCTTCTTCTTGCTTTTCTTCCCTATTTACGATCTTCGTTATGTGATTCGATTTACAAGATGAATCCAAAAAAATAAATTAAATGAAATAAAAATTACTTCGCATGACATATGCCTCCACTCGCGAGGCTTACATTCAACCTAATCTCGATTTTAAAACCGTCGAGATACGCAGTCAAAATACGATATAAATAAACCATACATTCAATTGATTAATGAACCGGATCATAACGACGTATGATACAAAACAAAGGTTAGGAGACATGATTTTCATAAAAAACGCAGCCTTGCTCTGATACCATTGTTAGAGCTGCGCAGCGAAAATTGTTCAATGAACGACGTTGTGACCGTAAAAAATGACATTGTGCGATTTTCATAAAAAATAATAAAATAATCTAATATTTTATGATTAAATATACCTTCAAAAAACTTGAACAAGTTTCTTTGATGCTAAACAATGATCCGAGACGGCCCAATGATTTTCTCACGTATATCCCGACACACGCGACGATCCCGGCGAGTGGGCACCAATCCGGATCTTCGTGTATTCTTGCTTTGGTATCTTCTCACACTTATCTCCAAAAAGAAAAATATGAATTGCCAAAAGAGAGACAGAGAGAGTGACGGCTAGGTTAGGAGAAATTAGGGTTTTGTTTTTGAAGCCTCTTTTTATATTATAAAAGAATATATTATATTAAGTATATATATCCACATTTTCCTAAAAGGATAAGAAGGAATATAAACTTAATATAAAACAAATTCATCTTCTCCCTATTAGGGCCGACCACCTAGGGAGTAATCCCTAGGCGTGCCAAATTTCAAAACCGTCCTCCAACAATTTAATTTAATTCCTGAATGTCCCCGACGGTAAAACTGTCATTCAAATTAAATTAAATAATAATCAAAATCAATAAGAAAAATAACCGTGCGTATAGTGGGTTACGTGAGGGATCACGAGAAAGTATAGGACTCGCGCTAACCATACGAGAAAATCGGATATCCCTAACTCTGTCCCCGAATTAGATCATTTCTCGCACGAACCAGAACTTATTCCACTAAAGGTCCTGACTGAACTCCCGGCCCTAACT